>VZTE01003000.1:206430-259978 GCA_013397775.1 Eulacestoma nigropectus
GGAGCAGCCCCGGGACGCGCCCGCGCCGCCCCGGCCGCGGTGGGCACCGCGCTGGGGCTGCCCCCCCTGGCGGCACCGCGGGGGCACCGCGGGCGCGCTCCTGGAGCAGCAGCACGCAGCTTCCAAAATATGGGGGTTTGCTGGTGGTGGTGGTGATTTGTTCGTTTGGGGGTTTTTTTCCCCCGGGAAAATGCTGTCTTTCATTCCTTCTGGAGTGATCACTAATTTAACAAATATTTTTGTTTAAAGAAAAAAGCCTGATAGAATATAACCTGTTCTGTCCCAGGGAAAAAAAGGTGTTAGTGAAGCAACAGAGCCGAGTATTTTCAAGCAATAGTTGAAGTCAATACGTCTCTTGCCTCCTCTCTTGCCTCTGAGAACATATAAGTATCTAAAATAATCGAAAACAAAGCCCCCTTTGTTTTTTTTTTTTTTAAAGAGGTTTTGTAATGTGCTTTTCTGACTGGTATGTATAGCCAAGATCTGGCTCCTTTAGGATATTTTTGTCTCCAAGAAGAGAATGGATGATAGAATTCAATATTTCTTTGATGCAATATTTACAGAAAATTTGAAAAGCCTCATGTGCTCAAACACCATAGGACTTGAACAGAAGAGGGTTTGTTTGTTTGTCTGTTTCCTGCTTTTTCAACTCTGTTTCTTACTAGGTAGCATTCTGTTTGAAAATCTATTTGTTTACTTTTTTTCCCCTGGGCAGGTTGCTCCAGCCACTATTTCTGTTCTTTTCTAAATACCCTTGAAGGCTGTTTCCCAGCAAAATCATTCCAGGCATTCAGCTTTCCCCTCTGCTTTATAATTCATTTGGCTATTTGCCTTTGTTTCACCTGGCCTTTGCATCTGCTTTAGGTAGTAGCTCTTTTTCCTCTAGCCTTTAAAAAAAAAAACAAAAAAACAAAACTTCAGAAGGTAGTCTAACTTCCTCCATCATTTATCCTGACATCAGGATAATTTTCCTAACAGTAGGGGTAATGCAGTTCTGGAGTAGACTATCAAGGGATTTTTACAGGGTGCCTACTGGAGCACTTTAAGTTGCGCAAATATTTCTCAGGAATGACACAAGTACAGTTGTACTGACTCAGGGCAGTGTGATAGTCTAGATGATCTCATGTTTACTTCCAATCCTATTTTGTTGGATTTCTGTGATATATACACCTATAAATAGCTCCAGGATTATTACTATTGAAAGAGGAAAAAAACAGTCTTCTCTTTCTCTCTCTCAATTTTTTTTCTTTTCTTTTTCTATATGCTTATTTAACAGTGCAAAATAAAGAGTGTAAAACTGTGATTATGAATCATCGCTTACTGTTTGGGATATGCTTTTGGTGCAATTCTTACTTGTGCAGAACATTTGCTGCTCTCATTTGTGCATGCACAAGACCACCAGGAATATGAAGAGACACTTGGGGAAATAGAGACACTACAGAGGAAAATCCGGCCTGCTTTTCTCAGTGTATCCCTTCAGTGGAAGTTTTTTTGTGAATAAGGTGAGGAAAGCTTGTCCTTGGAGTAGGCTGACTGCTTTCAAGGAAAATTATCATCTATCTGCATTATTTAGACAGCGTCTGGGAAACTCACTGGAGCCTCAGGCTTCCATTGTTCTAGACATTGTGTAGATGGATAGTTAATGGTGGGCCTCCTTCTGTTTCGTTTAATGTTATATATTGTACATATGCAATGACTTGAGGAAGACTGCCAATATGGGGAGTCAAATGCAATTCTGCAGTCCTGTGAACGGTGTGGCTGACAATCAGTGGCTTTGGCTCGCCCATTTCCTAGCTAATGGACACTGCAGGCATGCTCAGCAAGAACTAAAGAACTAAAAAGTGTCAGCCTTCCATATTTTGATGTGCTTATATGCGTGGGGGAAGCACAAAGGCAAGGCATGTTCTGAGGGAAGAGGTGGAGGATCTTTTTTAAAATATATTTTGGAAGCATGTTTTTTCAGATATGCAGATTAAGTGCAACTGTTAATTTCAGGAAAGTTAAGCATCACAATAAGATGAGTACAAAACTCTTGGCACCAGAAATTTATGCAGTTTCATGTGCCTATGAGAGAGGTTGAATAAAACCTCCTCCCAGGTTTTGGGCATCAGGGCTCAAACACCCCACCCATGGTAGAGACTTTCTCATGGATTCTGGGGCATAAGAAGGAGGAGTGGGCATCTCCAAGATATGTGTATCAAGCACTACCATGACTGGAGGCAATCTGCATGTCTAATAATAATAACAACTTGATTAAAAAATTGCTGTCAAGTAGATTCCACAAAAAGGAAAAAGAAAAGATTCATGCCTGTTCTGCTAAGTGCTCATGGACACAAAATGAAATGGTCACTTAATGCTTTTTAAATATTCATGTGAACATGACATGTTCATTACTAAAGTGTGAGACCACAAAATGAAATACAAGTGAAGAGTGTGCTTTCAGTTAAACTGCTGATTAAGCAAAGGAACAGCATATGTAACAGAAGAGAATGAGGTAATCATGGCACATGAACATGTTTTTAATTTCATCTGTTGCATTTAATCATACAATAAGGGAATGTTTCTGGGTGCCTCACTTCATTCCTACACACTTCTTTTTTAAGAGACTCTTTGCTGACTTGTAAAAACTTTCAAGGTTACAGAAGTAGATTTTTTTAAAGATGAATAACTCCAAATACAGACATTGCAAGAGCTGCTGTTGCCTCTTGAATGCAGCTGGTATGGAAGTGGATCAGTGAGATAAGACTCAGTTCACTACCTTACAATAACCAAACGAAATCAAACTCTTTCTTCAGCTGGCATTGTAAGGATCTGAAAGATGCCTCAGAAATGAAGCCTCCTATGGTTATCTTTTTCTTACACCCTCCAGTGAGCTGAAAGGACCTTTCATTTCTGGTATAAAGGGTTCTGAGTTTGTTTGGTAATAAAAAACCTCTGTCCCAACTAAATTGGACCTGGTGAGAGATCCGTGGGCTGCACTGGAGTTTGGCCTTTGGGTTACCCTTGCCAGCATTTATTTACAGAAGTTTCCTCTGCAACTATTTCCTGAGAAGGTGTCCTTCTTTGTAATAAAATGACCTTTTTGCTTTGTTTAAGAATGGATAAACACAACCAATGTTCTAAAAACATAACTATCACACCAGTATAAGTTACACAGATACAATTCATAGGTTGTGGAAAGATCAGATAGTTTTAAAGTCAGTGGTTGGCTGTAAAGTTGTTAATTGAACATTTGCTGAAAAATGCCTATGGGGAAGTTATCTTGTTATTCTTGCAGGATAATCAAGTTTAAAAACAACAGTTGTTGGCTATATTTAAAGAAATACCTACAAGTTAAAAATCATGGTCCCCAAAGCATTCACACTTGGAGACATCCTTACATTACCAATCCTTTGAGCAGGTAATACTGAAATAATTTTACAACGCAATTTAATGACTTGTTGATTTAGTGTCTTTTTTTACTTTCAGATGAGAAAAAAAAAATAGTGGGTTTTCCTGTTTCTCACTTTTGAAGACTCTCTGTAATTAATTAATTTTTATTTTCTTTTTCCAAGTGCAGGTTCAACTTTGTAACCACACTACACACAAACATCAAATTAATACATTACTTTAAACATTGCCTCCACTTGGATTTCAATATTCTGAAAAACCTGAAAATCTTACAAACCAGTCACTGACTCACAGAACCACAGTGTGAGTAAGGTTGGAAGGGATCACTTGAGGTCATCTAGACCAACCTCCCTGTTCAAACTGGGTCCCTTAGGGAATGTTGCTCAAGATTGTGTCCAGATGTCTCGTGAACATCTGCTGGAAAGCAGACTCCACAGCCTCTCTGGGCAAACTGTTCCAGTACTTTGTCACCTGCACAATAAAGAAGTTCTTGCCTATCTTCAGGTGCAACTTCCTGCGTTTCAGGATTCCTGTGTTTCAGTTTCCTCTGAATTGTTTCAGCAAGACTGAAGAGCACGCATCAATTGACAAGGCTCCCTTCTGTTGAAAATAACCTCACAAAACTGACAATATTTTGTCTGAAGTTCATTAGTTTCAGTAAATTAATTTCTGTCCCTCATCATAAACTTTAAGTGCTGAATAGATATCCTAGTTTTTCTCACAGGTGCTGAGGAGGGGGCAAAGCTAGGTTGCTATTCTATACCATGCACGTCATATCTGGGGAGAGTGGTTTGCGGGGGAAGAAAAAAGGAACACACTGGAAGCGGGGCCATTTTGTTCTATTTCTTCCTCAGGGAAGTTGCCAGGACCATCCCTGTGGACTTTGTCCCTCTCTCGTTGCCACCCATCCCTTCCCATGCCTTGGGAAGAATGCAACCCCAGGCAGCAAACACAGCTGAGCCTAGTGGAGCGCACACGCTGCAGCACCAGTGCAGGAAGCAGCTGCAGGGAATGGAGCAGAGGAGGCGAGCCAAGCCTGAGCTGAGCCCAGGCCCAGCCGATCCCAAGCCGAGTGGAGAGGAGCCGAGCTGAAGACTGCCGACCACAACCGAGCCCAGCAGCCCAGGAAGTGGGTGGCACAATGCAGATGATCCGGCTCTTTGCGTGTTTGTCCATCACTGGTTTCCGTTGTCTCGGGCTCCGGGACAGGGAATGCCAGCTGTGGAGAGTGCCTGCCGTCTTTTCTTTGTCTTGGCAGCCATGCGGAACTGAGTCGAAGTGGTGAACACCTCTGTGTGTCAAGCACCTTGACCTGTTGTTGTTGTTGTGCATTTCTTATTCCATGGCTGTTTGTTTTCGATAAATTGTTATCTCAACCCATAGTCTCTTCCTTTGTTCCTCTCTCACTGGAGAGGAGGCAGGGGAAGGGGAGCAAGTTATTTGGAGTTTAATTCCTACCTGGTTTTAAACCACCACAGTAGACTGGGGTATATTGCAGAAATTCCACAGCTGTACTCTGCATTTCCAGAAGAGATGTTTTAGCTGAAGAAAACCATCACAATCCACAAGATATATTTTCTCTCAACAACTTCATTTTACTTTCTTGTTTTTCTTGGATACATTTTATACTTTTTTGCAGGCTTAACGAGTCACTTAAGAATAGATATTCACAATTTTAGTTTTATTTGTTATAGCAGCCTGAATTTTAAAGCCAGCTATGGAGGTTTCAGAGCTAATGTCCTCTGTGGCACAAACAGTGTGTGATCAAACTCGATTATGATCTTTAAGTCTTCCTATACGGGCCTTGAGGGGCCATTAGGTTACATCCATAAGTGACGGGATAAGTGAAGAGATGCTGTAAACTTGGCTGGATTGACTGTCCCTGCATGTTTGGTGAGGTGGTGTTCATCTCAACTAGCCACAGCTATCTAAAAATTCAATGACTAATGCATTATAGCCTCTAGAGTTCCTCCAAAGTAATGAAGGGAGGGTTATTAATCCTTTCTTCAGGTAGTTCTTAAGTTTAACATGAAGCAGAGTGATTCTGGTTAATGTATCTTTTAATAATGAAGGAGATAATGTGTTGCCATATTATGGAGCTATTGATTTCTACAATTGCAACTACTAATTCAAATTTTTTTACAAAGAATTAAGGCATTAACTTTGTACCAGGAAGTTTATGTCTGGACAGATGTCATCCACTCTCAGAATGCCACACTTCATCTTCTTGCCAGTTAGGGCATTTTTGGAGCTTCTGTAGCAAAAAACCCTGATGGACTCAACATTGTGTGCCCTGCTCACTTAACAAAAGCATTCAGCGTAATTTGGAAGACTCTTACGTTTATTTGTATACCATTTTGGTGTCAACAATCACGAAACAATGCATTAAAAAGGTGTGACATATTTTCATTAGAAAATAACTTTTCTCCATTTGCTGTAAAGGGACTCTAAAGAACTAGCTAACCCTTGCCCCTTCTCTTTTACAAGGCCAAGATGAATATATTTCATTGATTGACTGCCTGGATACAATGTGACCACTTTGGAATTTATTGGAAATTTTCAGCAAACCTTTTAGGCATTATGGAGCACAATACAGATGATTTTCCTGAAAATCAGGAAACTGGTAGATATTTGGACTTTAAGGTTACTCATTGCTCTCCAAGTGCTGTGTGACAGCTGTGGGACAGATGCTTAGCCAGTGAGGAAAGCTGGGGAGAGCAAAATACAGACATTTCATTTTTTCTCTCTCTCCTCTCACAGATGGTTTGTTGATGATGGTAGAGAAAGAAGGAAGACACCAGCTGTTGGGTCATTGTTTTAGAAAGGGTAGAATTACAGGCTATTTAGAAGAGGGATTGAAAACAGAAGCCCACAATATCCTTGATGGTGAAGATGCTGAGGGGCAGAGATGTTGTTCATCAGTGCTTTATTTATAACCTATCCATTTTATCCCTTTTCATATTTATTGATCTTCACATTCCATATGAATATCGGCAACGATTAGATTAGATTAGGTGATTTTTTGACTCCTAAATTCTCCCAGCACCAGTATCTGTCCTGCCCCACGTTTGCCTCTCGGTTCTCAATCTGTCAAATCTTATGCATTAACAATGAGATTTGTACACTTGCTCCTGCCTGACTACTCTCCATTTGGCCCACATTATACTTATTTTTGCTGCAGGCTTTTCTGCTCCATGAACTGATATATTAGAAGGTTATGTGTCGGATCAGAGAGAAAAAGCTGCAGGACTGTAAGGTAGTGAGTCACCAAAGATACTTTGCACCCTTAGGTGTGTGGGGTATATGCCTGTGTTGGAGGGCAGAGTGGGGGCTGCTCCTCACATGACCTGATGCACCAGTCTGATTCCCCATTGCATTAGCAGCCATTATTTCTGTCTTACCCACAGACACTGACTAATACCAAGAGATATGCATCTCCTCATGTTTTTTTCTCTTCAGCTTCACCTCTGCTTTCTTTCAGCAGCTTACTGAGCTCTACCAGGTTACCGAATCCCAAGCAGTTTCTTCAGACTTTGGGTTTGACTCCATACAGAAATGAGACCTAACATTGAGTGTGCCCTTTTCCTGCTCCATGGTTTCCATCTGAAACCCTGGCCCTGGAGATTGGAGAGGACTAAGAGATCAGGATCCCTTGGCTGGCTGCATGCAGTCTCGTACAGCTTCTCAAATCCAAATCAAACTTCTTTTATATATGCTTTCTCCTCTCCGAACTACGAGATGAGGTGAGACCTGCTGAGTCTGTCTTTATCATCTTTCCCTTTAAAAACATGCCAGGAAGGAAAACAAGGAGTGGAAAATTAGTGTCTTTCTCTGGTGTTCCTGGAAAAGAAACTGGAGGAAGAGGGGTAACTGTGGATGATGTGTGTGTTTATGTGTGTGCCACAGACAGCTCTGTCCTTCCATGCCATGGCAGTGATGACTGCCCAGGGAGGGACCAGGAAAGAATTCCACCTCTTACACAGCAAATCCCTGGGGACCAGAATACAGGAAAATAAGCAGGACACTGTCAGAATAGGTTTCCCATTAAAAATCTTGAACATTTCATCACGGCCTCAAGCTTCTTGATTCACTCTGAGACTTGTTTTGTACTTACTGAAATCAAAAAACCCAAAACAAAAACAAAACCACCACAAAGTTGTGCAATCTTATTTACAAATAATGTAGCCGAAGTCTGGTTTCCCCAAACACAGCAAGGAAAAACTCCCTGCTGTTTTTCTTGTGCCTTATTTATGTAGATGTACATAACCCTTGCTAACTATTTCTTCATCTGCTGTGTTTGCAATATATCCCAGAGAAACTGCTTGGTTTGTGTAGTCCAAAACAGAGTAATATGTGTTTGTAGGGTGGTAGATTTCATTGCTTCTGCCTTTCTCTATGGAGAGCTTAATTTGGTCCGACTACAACAGCCATAAGAAGACCAGTTCTCACCCCTTCCAGAGTAAAACCATGGATCACATGAACCAACGTAGTGCTATTTTACACTAAAAAATTAGCCATCAACCATTGCCTACCCATTTTTTTAGACCCACTACACTCAGTCCTGCAAATGTAATCTCTATGTTTTCCTCCCAAAACAGCTTTCAATTGGCAATATTTATACCCATATAATTTCTACTTAGCTACAGTTGTCTAAATCACTTCCTGTTTGTAATCTGTCCTCATAATTTCTCTCCTTTTGCCATTTGCAGAATATAGAGATATTACTACACTTAACGGCTTTTTTTTTTGTCATGCTGTAGGTAAAGCGATTGAATAACAGTGTCTAAGGCATGAAAGAATCTTTGTAGCAGCATACTGGTGATACTTGGTAAATTTTAGCTAACAATTACACATTAAATTTCTGAGTTCTATGGTTTAGTCTCATTTATTATGTGTTGTGTCGGTTTTGTTCTGATGTAACACTTAATCAGAGTGTCATGTGGTATCAGTGCTTAACAGAAGTCTGAAAGGCATTGTTTTGTCAACATAGTTACCTTTATTAAACAAATCAAATAATCAGAATTCTTATCTCATAAAAGTACTATGCAGCTTGTTTAACTTAACCTGTTTTGCATAAAGTCATGTTGACTGGCAGTAATTACGTTACCATTTTCTACTTCCTTATGGACAGAGTCCCGTATCAGCTGTTGCATTCTTTCACACGGAACCAAGGTCAAGTTAACTCATCTACCGTTACCGTGGTCGTCCTGTTTACGTTGTTGAAATATCAACACAGCATTAGATTTTTCCAGGCCTCTTGGATTTCTCCAGTATGCCAAAGCTTTTTGCCAATGCACAGCAGTACAAATTCTTTTTAAAATCTTTTAATCAAGTTATCTGGTCCTACCAATTAAAGAAAAATTAATAGAAGTTCTTTACCATCTGCTTTGGAGAATGTCAGAATAGATGATAGTTTGGCAATGCAGACACTGTTTTTCTTTCTAAATGCAAAGCAGAAATATTCAATGAATGCTTTTTCTTTTCCCTGATTAGTGATGGAACTATGTCAGCACTAAGATTTCTATTGTGCTAAATACTCTTTCAGAAATTCAGAATAAAATAAGGACATTTTCTTGTTGTCTTTATCCCTGCATTTTCATAGATATATTTAGTTTGCATACCAATATACTGCATTTATTAATGTATGAAATTACAACCATTATCTATAATTGTCTTTTAAGCGTTCTATTAGCATGTATATACACACATATATGTGTATATATGCTAATATACTGATGTACTGCTGTATGCTGAAATTATAATACACATACTAATCAGCACTGAATTCTGTGTGCACATCTTTAATTAGATCATTGCTGTGTACTTCTTGGCATGTGTTTTAAGTTTAGTGAGAAATCACTTTCACAAGTCAGAATGAAGGATAATGCAGTATTATAACATGCTTTTGTCTGGGATAGAGATTTCAATCTTTAAGTTTTATAGGATCTAGGTCATTGTAGGGAATGTGGAACAAGAGCTTTAGCACGTATCCTTCTATTAGAAGCCCTTTTTTATAGAGGCAATGTTTCTTTCTTTATAGATATTTATTCTTGGTCACAAAAGTTACATGGGGTGGAAATCATTTCACCTTACTTGATAACATAGATATCCACATCTAAGCAAGTGATTCCCCAGGGTGACCATGCCTCTGTCCATAGAGAAAAACAGATATTTTAGAGCTCAATGAACCTGACCTATTTTAGATGCCTACATTAGGATGGTATGAATCATGCCTTAAAGTGCTTTTTCTTTCTCCATTTTTCCCCCCACAGACAATAAAAGGAGCCTGTGGTGATCAGTCCTGATCCAGTTCTTTTGCACAGCAGACTTCTACATCTGGACATCCATGCAGCATTTTTCTTTTCTCACTGAGAAAAAAAAGGTTTGTTATATAATCATGAGGAGAAGAAGCAGCTGAGCCTCAGAATCTTCAAGATACAAAAATTATTTTAGACCATTAATTTTCTATACCAACTTTGGAGTTGAACACTAAAGTGCCTCAATGTACAAGACTTCAGTCCTGCTTATGTAAAACAACTTTTAGATGAAGTCTGCTGAACAGCCCTTCATCATTGTTACCTTTCTCTCCCGTTCTACCATTTCCATCAGAGACATGCATCTCTAACGGGGCAGCATTGCGTGGACAAACGAGTAGAAGGTAAGTTAATTGTAACAGCAGATACAAGATTAAAAAAAAAAGGATAGAATAAATATTCTGGCTTATTTTTATTATACCTTCAGCTTTGGATTGAGTTGTTACAAATCACCCAACTCTGACTACACAAATATTTTAATAACTACAGAGATTCTCAGTATTTCATATCTTTAGCGACAGCAGAATCCTATTTATTTAACAGATGACTTTATACTGACCCACAGGTATTAAAAAAGAAATCTTCAGGCAAAGATAGTTTTCTATTTTGGCAAGGATATTGTGCAATTAAGGAAAGAGCTATATTTTATTATTTTTGGCACAGAGGCCATTTCTTTGGTAATGACTACCTGTTCCTTTTTATCTTTTTCATCCATGCTACATCGCAGCAACCATGGCTGCAGGTGCCTACAATGGATGAACACCAGTCCAGTCTACGCAAAAAGGAAAGGAAATCAAGGGGTAGCGTATTTACTGATTCTCTGTACACAGTAAAGTGATAAAATGATGGAAAAATGGAAAAAAAGTTAAATTTAACATGATTAAGAGGAGAGATAGTAGAGGAGAATGGTCATGATCCTTTAGAAACAAGCTTTTACAGGAGACAGACAGCAGGTAAATCTAAATATACTCTTTTTCAAAGATAAAACCCATTCACTAATAGTGTGACAACTGAGGTAGCACTTTTTCACAGCAGTTTGCAGGTACAGGTTTGTTCTTCCACATTTCACACTGGAAAGCAGCAAAAAAATGTGCATAGCGTGGGATCCCATAAACTTATTCATCTGCCCAAAGGGGTAGTGTGTTTCTACAGTTCCAAAGCATATTTTCTGCTGCTCTCTTGCCCTAACTGACTTACACTTTCTGAAGTGATCTTCCTAACCTTGCTTGATTATATTAAAAGCTTTGCAGAATTCAATTAAATCTCTGTTGTGTGATATATTAAAAACTTTCATGTATACAAATTTCCCTACTTCTGCCCCAAGAGGGCAGGCATTTTGTTCACAAATCTGCACTGATTTCACAACTTCATTGTAGGGCATCCCTCACTGTAGTCTTTCTGATCAGATGAAGGAGTGCACCATCACTACTTTATTTACTTCTCAAAATTTCTGTGTTTCTGTTTACTTTGCCATGAAAAGATCTACAGAGATTCTTTCTACAGAGAAAATAATTTCCATGAGGCTGATATCTCCAATCAAGCATCCAGCTTTTGAGTATTATTAATGCACAATCTAAAATCACCCCACTTGGCTGAGTATAAATGAGCTTTTCTTTACTTAAGCATCCAGTGAAAGTCTCCAAAAACAGGGGAAGCATGAGTGTGTGGGTATGCTCAGTCTTTCGAACAGACAAGAATAATCATAGCACTATTGTTTTCTATATTTGCCCTTAAGGAAAAAAAATAGCATTACATAGTCCAGCATCTAAAAATGTGGGTTTGTGGACCTACACGACTCATCATGTCATTCTAGTCTTAGTAACTTTCCCATAGTGATGATCTGCCATATCATAGGAAAAGGCCACCTTCTGTTGGGTACAACCTGAAGTGAGAATAACCTTATCTGTCACGTTAATTGTAGAATCATATAATTACCTAATGACCTAAACAAAATTAACTAATTTCAAATACTGAATCTCATCAATTAATTCCTGTGTGTTGCCAACTCATATATGCCAACTAGTTTTTCAGCTGTTGAGCATAACCCATTCACAATAAACCTGACCATTTTTCTGTGGATTTCTCTCTGCAGAAACGATTACTAAATGAGAATGGTGAGTATATTTCACCAAGCCAAGATAAACTCTTATGACATGTTCCGTTCTTAGAGTTGCGGGGTAATTTCTCCATTTAAGGCTCTTGAAAGTTAATATTCCCAAACCTTTTGAAATAGCTGGCTGTCTGTGCTCTGCATCACTACTGAGCCTCAACATTTCATTAATTAGTCCTTAGTCAGTTCCCTGCTTGGCTTCAACTGTGCACAAGTCCCTGTCCCTAAAGATATGCAAATAGCCCCAGGAACCTCTCAGTGGTCTTTGGTGCTTCTTGCCTGATGATCAATAGTCCTTTAAAAACAGAGCTCACTTTGAATGTTGTGATGAAATGAGAGAAATCATAGAAAATTCTCCACTACTTTCTGTACTGGAGTATTCACAGTGAGCAAGCAGCATGGAAAAAAACAGAGGGGTAAGGCAATAAACCATGGAATCTCCCAAGAATGCAAAGCAGCAGTGTTGTAACGGCTCCGTAGGCATAGCGATTCCAGAGCACTGTGTAGACATGATTATTCCAAATGCAAATTGCATCACCAAGGATAATGAAACACCCTGGACATACTGCTCCCTGTTTCAGAGACTTGTCATAGATACAGATGTCCACAGCAAATTTCGGTTGCATGTGTAGAATTTAGGTCTTTTTTATAAGCTTTGTGGTATGTGGAGAGTTAACTTCTGAAATGTTTCTGAAGTAACAAACACAACGGCAGATTACAAAGACTAGTTCTTTGCTGCTAAAAAAAAAATACAATCTTTTTCCACAAAAATCACTTGGATATATCAGATATGCCAAACTGGAAACACAGCCAAGTACTGGATACTTCACTGCAAGGTTACTTTTAGCAAGGTCTGCCCTGTCTTCTTAGGCTGCAACTGACCTTGGAAAATTCCCCTCAGTCCAAAATTAAAGCACCTTATCTTGACTATGTTTTTAGCACAGGAGAGCTGACACAAGTTGGTTTCTCTAAGGTTAAAAAAAAAAATTAGTTAATCGTTTTAGCAGTAAGGTCCAAATCAATAGAGTCATCTTCAATATGTATCACTGCAAAACCACTGTGTTACCTATGTGTTACATGTTATCAGGTGTTAAATATGTTCTTCAATGTGCTCACTGTTGCATTAAAACTTGGTTAGCAACCATGGTATGGATACAACAATAGCTTGTCTGGTGGTGTCTTATGCAGGACTAGTCTTGAGAATGACATAAAATGTGGTATAAAGTAAGGTAGATGGGAGTTTAAACAGACAAAGAGGTTGATATAACAAGTAACCTTGGTAGCCATACAAATGGCCAGTGAGGTGCTTTGTCTTGCATCCTTTTTATACCGGTAAAATCCCAAGGGGAAACCCACTTATCGTTGCACAGAAGTGGTAGAGCTTATTTGGCACTTTTGGCACTGGTGCATGTTACACAGGTAAAGCACTTTATTGCTCCTACAGGATCCCCCTGTCTTAAGAGAGCTTTCTGGGAAGGCTATTCTGACAAATCTTTCCTGACATGGATTTGACTCTACTTTTGTATCAGAGAAAACTTTCATGTGTACATTTTTATGACAGAGTAAGCATGGTTTTTCCGATTTATTTTGAATCCATTAATGACAAGTTGAAAATGAAAAATGTCCTCCTATACCAAGAAGGTGCATATCAGGGACAGGCACTACAGTAACTATGCTGGCTTCAAAGCTAATTAAATTTACCTTTCCCCCATAGACAACCCACAAGTGCCAACCCCATCAGTCATTGCCTCAGTCACCTTCCTGACCTATCTTTAAAACCAGAAGAAAGAGCTGATCAGCTCCTCTCCATTTCAATTTTGTGCTCCCCAGCCTGAAGATCTTTTTATGTCCTAGCTTCTGGCATGATGCCTTCCAGTCACTGGTCAGATTCAGCAGTGGCATCTGCTAGCAGAAAATCCTCCTATTCAAGAGATGACCTTATGTGCTCCAAACACTGCTTTCTCATTCTGACTAAGTCGCTTCTCCATGTTCAACATGCCTGCACTAACACCATGATGCAGATAGATAGGTTGCAAGTGTTCTAGAGCAAAAGGTATTATTTAAAAGGTAAGAGATTTTGCGTTTTAAATTTGAAGTGATGGTGAGGCAGTCTTTTTTACTAAAAGAAATCAACAGAATTTTACACGTTGCATCCAAATTTTATTTTGAAATCAGTGCCACAGTATCCATCCTGATTTTCTTCTGAAAGATCTGCTGTAAAATCCTGTAATGCCTTGTGAATAATGTTAGTGATTCACTCCCATGCAAATCTCTTATTTTCCAATGCAAATATTGCATAAGGGTAGCACAGTATTCTTAAATGTGAACAAGACATAAACCAATTTCATTCAGATTATGTTTGTGTCATAAATAAGGCTCTGTATCCACTCAGTTCGAATCAGCCTCCTTAAGCAGGCTTGCACTCGTTAAATCCTGTCTATGACCTCAGGCAGCCTGTTCTAAATGCAAGACTCTTGCATGTGAAGAGAGGAGCTTGGAAAATAACACTGAACTGAGCTAAATCTATTTGGATTCATTACATCTATGACCGGACTGCCTTTGTAAATAACACTTATTTACATACGTTTTGAGAACTGTCAGGTTTGCATATGGAAAAGACAATCACAAGAATATGGAAAACTCATTCAAGTTTAGGTGACCCACAGCCACAAAAAAAAACCCCTGGGTGCTTATCTCTCATATTTTACAGAAAATATAGTCAGTGCATGCCTACTAAAATTACTACACTTCTTCCATCCCTTTTTTTTTCCCACACCATTCTTTTTTTTTATTTTCTGTTCATCATACTAGCTTGAGTATTGAGTAGATTTTACATATGCAATTCACTGTGTGTGCGGATGTCTGAAATGACTACTGTTACTGAGGGACAAGTCAGGAACTTTAGGAACTTTCCAGCAGCACAAAGTATGGCAAAGTAAAAAAACGTTTCATACAGAAAAGTGACTGTTTTTAAGCAAACATTTTGTGATACTCTTCCTCACTAAAGCATACTTGTCAGGAAACAGTTTTTCTAGATGTTAACCTGGGTTTAATCCTGTTTGAAAAGATTTAGTTCTGTTAGCCATTTAATTTTAAAACATATGGCTTTTTCCTGCTTTAGGTTTGGCTTAGGAGCCCCAGTAAGGTGCCATAGCTAGAAACCTCTTGTGGTTGTGCTGTCACAATTAAGGGACTTGACTCATGCTCACACAGGACTCTGACTCAGGATCTAGAATGGCTTATGCTGGTGTGGCTGTAATATTTCCTGCTCACAGTCATCTATTTTGGTCTAACTTTCTCCCTTCTTTTTGAGTTTACTTACTCCACTGCAAGATGGGCTAGGCTCTTTGGGAAGCAGCCATAACCCCAAAGATTTTAGGCTTGTCGAAATAAACCAGCACTGATATGTGGTTCTTTAATTCACGGCCATTAGCAGCTTCATTCATGACTTAGTCACCCTGCAGTAAAGGTGGGGATGGAGAACTGCACCTGGGAAATGCTCTCTCTTGCCCAATGTTGGCCACATTTAAGTGATCATTTTCAGACATTAGCTTGTAGACATGCGTCCTCTTCAAGGGCTGTCCATGGTGTCTGAAATTACTACCATCTGTAGATGGCTACCACAACAGTCGGTGGCAGATTGTGTTGACTGAGCCAGTTTTACCCAAGAAAGATTAAAAGGGGTAGTGGGGGAAAAGAGGGAGGTGTCTGTCCTGAGAGGATACTGAGAATCTAGGATATTGAAACATTATCAGAGTGTGCTGCTGTTTCCAAACAGTCCCTTATAAACAGTGACAGGACCTGTGCAGCACATGTTCAGCCAGAAAATCACCTCCCAGCCAGGAGTCAGGTGGATCAAATACAAGTCCACGTGTTACCATTTTGGTCCAAAATATGACAGTTTATGTTCACCTGCATGAAAAGTTTATGCTGAGCTCACTGACTCTGCTGTAAACTGGCTGAGGTTCACTCACTGTTGTGTATTGCCATTTGCCTGGGGCAGTTGTAACCTTGGTCAGGGAGAAAAGAGGGGGTAGAGAATCAAATAGCTGCAGGTGATGGTCTCTTTAGATGCTAGGATTCACTTGTCATCTTTCTAAATTTTCAATAGCAAGAACAGGATCAAATGGACATCACGTGACTGTGTAGAGGTCCTAACTCACACTGCACAGTCAGTGTGCAAGATCCACCCTCTGCTTTGAATGGAGAGTGGAATTTTTATGTAGGACGTAGTTATACTGATGGAAATAAACCAGCTTGAATTATCTTGGCCTAAGGGCTGAGACCCACTGAAAAATTGCAATTTTTTTTGCCGAATTTAATAAATATACATTTTGGTTCTGAGCGTAACCTTAGACAAGTCAGAATGAATTTGTACAGTCTAGATTTAAGAGTAAATTGGCAACTCAGGTAACACTTCTTATTGGAAAAGGTAATATATGAACAGGATGAATTAAATTGCCAGGGAAGACAAACTAGATGACAGCCTCTAGAAAATATTAATAATTTTGTTCTGTGTCTTATTTTTCATCAATTTACTAAGAAATAGACTTTTTACAGGACAGTTCTTCTTATGAGAACATAGCAACCTTCTCAGGAAGAGGCTTTAGAGCTACTGGCCCTGAAAGAGAAAGACAGAGGAGGTAAGAAAATAAATGTCTGTCTGAAGGTGAGCTCTTTGTCCAGGTCACCACACACATCATGTGCCACATGAAATGCTGGAGACCAAGCCTCAGGCTCTTTAATGCTAACTTAATCCTTAGGAAAGAGTTAAGCAAAAGGTTCTTTTCTTCATGAAGAACAGCAAGCCAACTGCATAAGGGTGTCTTAAAGTAGGGTGACATCAGAAAACCTGTGTTGATTCATGCTGGAACAATTCAGCATGTAGGGCCCCCAGGCTCTGCTGCACCTCTCTGTGGACGTCACCATGCCCAAAGCAAAACCAGTGTGTTTGCTTCCCAGCCACACCAGCCCATGGTCCAGCACATTAGGTTTAACTGGGACTGATAGCCATTTAAGCCAGTCTGGCCAAGCTTGAGGCAGTGACGGCTGAAGACCAGACACAGTGCCTGTTCTCTCAAGTTTGCAAAGGGCTAACAATTTCTTCCAGAAGAGCAGAGCAGCCAGCAGGAGCTATAAACTATTCTAGGTTGCTCCAACTGTGCTCTTTTTAAAGCACAGCTTTTCTTTCATTTGCTGCTATTTTGCATTTTCAGCTGATATCACTAACTTTTCCCAAGCGATGCTGTGTAAACACAGTGGCTGCTATTGCAGTTGGTACGGCCATACCCAAGCCAGAATGTGGGTCTGATGCTCTGCTCCCAGTGTAACCATAGCAATGAGAAGCTGTGCATCTGAGACACAGCAGAAGGTATGTTAATATCTTCTTCCCTAGGAGTCAGTTGATATAAGCTGAAGTACAAGCCCTATGTCCAGTACACAGTATGTTTTGACTGAGAAACACTGGGAAAACACCAGGTTTCCATAGGCCATCTGTATTACTGTGTTGCCTAGATAGTGGCCACCTCTGAGCTGATGTATTTAACATGTTTCAGGTGTTTTCTCCCTTCTTCAATTTGAAGATTGAGTGCTGTCCCCCAGTTTCCTGGATAGGAACATCACATATTTTTTTTCTATTCACATTTAGGAAAGGGGAAAGTTTTTATCCAGGTGTTGCTTCAGAGAAAATGGAAACCTTCTCCAAAATTATCAGTTAGGTTTCAATCGATTAATAAAAGACTCTTCTTGCAGAGGTCCTATTACCTGCAGGAGAAGGGCTCACTGATGCATCAAAACTCAATTGCTCACATGATAGGAGAAAGTCCTGTTACCACATCAAAAGCATAAGGTAACAGAAACAGTTTAAGCCAGTTTGAAAAGTCTGGCCACTGATGGAGCTAGTTCTTCCGCCTCGTCCGTGGCCACATGTGCTGCTGTCCCTGTCATGTTGGCACACAAGGTGACATGGATCAGTTTTCTGTTATCAGTAAATGCTGATCTTACCAAACATAAAGTTTGTGTTTCACCTGGATCAGAGGAGGAGATGTGAAAGCATTGTCAGGACACAATCACCACTTTTTTGAGCAGTGCAGTCTTAGATCACCTCCCCTACACCATGACTGATTAGTGACTTTGTGTTCAAAGAAATCTGATCTGCCTGTGGCTAAAAGTTCTTTTGGATGCTTTTAAAGAAAATATTTAGTCTAGTCAAGTTGCTTTTTATAATTCCTATGCTTTATAATACAACAGTTATAGAGCTTATACAATTTTCCAGAAGTTGCTAGAATTCTAAATATTCTATGTTTTGGAGTATATATGATATTTTCCCATGATAATAAATACTGTACCTTCTGTGAAGGAGGCATGATTTAAGTCAGATGGGCCCATGATCCTAATTTTTGGACTACACAGAAAAATGGCATTCAGGCTGGATTTTATGCATGTGTACTGGCTTTATGATAATTGTCAGAAATTAGTTTATACAATTAACAATTTTTAAACTACTCTCAGATGAATATTGAGCTCCTAATTATACTGGTAATTCCTCTGTCTAGCATATCTGCTCCAGGAGGGTACTTCTTTAGCACTGACAGATGAGAATTTCATGACAGGATTAGCCAAGTTAGGAGTCAGGCCCAGAATAAGGTTGGCCAAAAATATATTAAATCAATAATATATTACTCAAATATATAATTTATTTCCAAAGGAAATGTTTAAATAGGTTTTAATTACTATTTTACTGACTAAACACTGTTCAAATTCTTGCTGTTAGTCATTGATGTGCTTAATACTGTTTGTTTTGTGACTTAGAAACTTTTCTAACATATAGTCTGCTTGAGTACATGCATTTGAGTTAATTTTCTTCACTGCAAAAACTGTCAGTATAGACATGGGAAAGGAAAACCTGCCTGTTTCTCCTTGTCAGGATCCTCTGCCATCACAAAAATTGCATCATGGTTCTCAGGTAACACTGTCACTAATTTTACACTGACATTCTTTTTCAAAACACAGTAGCTGATTAATCCAGTTTATCCCAAATAGAATATTGTTCCAGAGCTTTATTTTTCCAATGTTCCTGATAATTGTTTGATTTCATGAAATGGTGAATTGTAGCACATTTTCCTGTTTCACTGGGAAGACACTGCAGTATTTGTTTTCCATGATGAACGTGATGACTTTTGGTTATGAGAGAATTGTAGGTGAAGTTTAGCTATAAAAGAACTGTAGCATGAGCAAGACCTAATATTTTTAACTCAGATTGAAAGATAACACACTCATCAACAGCTTTTATTTTTTTTATTGTTATACATAATAAAGCTAAAAAACTTGTAAATTGTTCAAAACAAAGCATGCATCCATCTTGCACCAAGTTCTCTCCTGAGAACCAGTGCTCATGTATTGTAGCAACTATTGACATAGGTCTTCTCTTGCCTAACATGAGGCTGAATTTTTCATTGGTAAATCAGTGTACCTGGATGGCTGATGGCATAATGGGGAATTTCTTTTCAACATTACTTTAAAATTAGTTACTTCCTTTTCACTTTCAGTCATTTAATAACTAAGCACTTAAATCTTCAAGTGATCATTTGTATTTCATTGTCCTTCCTTTTCAGTAATAGGTAAGAAATAATTAGAAAGCTATCTTCTTTGTGGATCCTTTAGTTTTAAAATAATACCTATTATTATGTGTGTAATCAGAAATAGAGTGGCATAATTTTAAATATCTAAAATTAAAATGAAATTACATCTCATAGCTAAGATAAATTAGGAAAAGGAAAACTATGACTCTTTGCAAAAGACTTCCTTAAAATGACTCTAAAATAAAAAACTTGCATTCATTTTGCCTTGTATTTTATTCTGTATCTTGTATTAGAAATTAATCTGTATATTTTTAGGTTATTTTTGTCTTATTGACAGGAATGCTACAATAAACTGTAGAAAACAAGTAATAACTTTATTTGTGTATCTCATAAATATATTCTAAAATATAATATTAAAAAAATCTTTTTTAGTGGCAAAGCTAGGAGTAGTTGTAATTTCACATTTATGAAACAAAAACATTTTGTTGAAAACATATTCTAGTTTCAAAATGAATGCAGAATGATTTTTTTATAATTAGCACACATACTTGCAAAGGTTCCGATAAAATTAGAATTCAGTCAAGATTGAAAACTACTTAAAATGCACAAAAAGGGACCCACAATTAGAGACTGGAAGGGGGCTAGGCACAACAGTGGAAATACATAATTCAAAATGTCACTCAGCACTCTACTTTGGAATAATATTAGTTGTTCACTGATTCTCCTGTTTGGCAACTCAGAACATACTTTGGCTCAAAAGAGGAAACTAAAAGGTACTTCACACATTTCACGTTTCACATTCAACGATGGTGAAAAATGGAACATTTTCTGACTGTTTCAGGAGACATCAAATTAAATAAGGTTGCTGCCTTTCACCTGGTTATGACTCAAAAACATAATTCCCCTATGCACAGAATTCAGTGCATATTTCTTAAAGTCCTAAACCTATCTGCCCTAGCATTTTAGCTCATTAGGTAATGGAGCTTAATGTGGGCTAGTTTGAAATACAGGGAAAAAAAAGCAGGGGGGGAAAAAAAGCAGAGGAAGAAAGTTAAATGAACACATTATAGACATTTTCAGTCTTTTCAGGAGTCAAAAAAACCCATGCAGTTAACTTATTCTTACCTTGGAGTTTTATTCAGTTGTTTCTTCAAGGCTTTCAGAGAAGGAGTGTTGAGAAGGAGAAAAAAAGCACAGGACAGGAAAATGCAGCAGAAAGGACAGTATATGTAGCATGAGTGGTTATGGAAAACTGGCAGATAGTGACAGAATAGTCAATGGACAAGAGCAAATGTCAGCATAAAAGAAATCACTATTGAGGCCCTGAAGCATGGCGAAAACTGTCTAAACACTAAACAAAATTGTTTACTTGGTTTTGATTTATAGCTGGTGCATCATGAATTTCAGTTGCTGCATGAGACATTTCTCTTCAATCCAGACCTTGCCAGTAAATGAAAATATCTGATTTTCAAGCAACCTCTAAGAGAGAGTATTAGGTAACACATGATTGATGAGTATCTATAGTGTTATTAAAATTAATCTAATCTAATATACTCCCTGTGTCTAATAGTCATTGAGTTCATTCTTGCACTTTCAAAAGCTGAAAAAAAAAAAAGAATGGACCAAAACACATTTTAAAAGGCAAGTTAAAACATAAAAAAACCTTAAAACATATAGCTCTTAATTTTGCCTCATGTTCTCAAGCAGCATCATGGTTACTCGTTGTTTGATGGTTGGTGAGGTGTCTGACCACGAGCCTTCCTGGATGCTATGAGATATTAAAAATGCCTTGCATCCTAACTCGTATCATCCGGTACTAACATTTCAGAGCTCTTTAGTTGCTTGCAACCATTCCACATTAAATTGCACTGCAGCCACAGACAGTTGTTCAAGCAGCAGTTCTGGCCAGAGCTGGTCCTTCCTCAGTTTGTTCTTTGCGTCTTTTATCCATAACTACCCACAGAAGTAGCTCTGGGGGTCTGCATTATCCAGAGGGACTACCCAGAAGAAGTTGTCTATTTATAGACTGAAGTTACATTGTGCATATGAGAGCAAGGTAAAATTTAATAAATTAGCAAAGTAATATAAATACCTGTAGGTAATGGGTGATGGAGGGATTGTGCAGAAGCCATTGTCTTCACTTTTGCACATCTGTGAACAGAGAATATAGAGAGAGCCATTGCATGTGTTGGACATTAAACATGTAGGACATACCTCATAGACCTTCAGAAAAATGTGAAACAAATTCCATCATACAGAAAGTGCCTTTTCAGCAGACTGTCTGATGTGGTCAGGGCCCTGGGACATGGGGAGATGTTCACTGCAGAACACATGGACTTCAGTATGTTTTACTTTCTAGTTGCTTAGCATCATCTCTCTCTGAGACTCCATTTCTATGGCAGAACCAACCAGGTGAGAATTCTTTATCCACTGCAGTGCAAACCCACTTAAACTAATTTAAGCTAGCTTTTCACTGGAACAAATGAGGTGTCTTTATGCAGTCAGTCCTAACATAGCTCTACACCAACATCCAATAAAACTGTTAAAATACTGAAAGTGGCAACTTTCTAAATCAGTCAATGGAAATTCTGTTCTGTTTCCCCAGTCTACAAATGATCACTTCCTGCAGGTCACTGCAGAAGTCTGAAACCAGCAATGTCTTAGCAACAGCTAAAAGTAGGGAATTTACCTTTTTGGCAGTTCCATCTTTATTCTTAGTAATACCTGAGATGGCATTTGGAAGCCACCTTGACTTTTATTTAGGTGGCTTCTAAAGCCATATTATCTCGTTCAGTCAGCTCTTTGATTTATTGATTTGTTTTCAGTATATATAGGATGCAGTAGGCCTTAGTGTAGGCATGTGGCAAAGTGGTTGCCTGATTGGGGATACAAGAAATGGGAGTATTTAGGAACTAAAGAAAACAAATGAAAGGACCAGCATAAAAATGCTATCTTGAGTTGCTGTCAGAAAATAAAATGCAGAACTTCACCTACCATGAAAATTTTATAGAATTAATATTAATGTTGTGAAGAGAAGTAGGGTGGATTTGCATTATGTATTTCACTTGTCCCTGGAGTGAAGAGGCTGACACACACTTACAACTGCATTAACTATAGCCAAATTTTAATTGAAAATGATTGATTGTTGAGCTTTCTGTTAATTAACTTCTTCTGCATTTTCCTACAGAATGCCCTTTCAAAATAAGTTTTTTAATTTAACCATCAAAAATACGGTCATGAATTTCACTTACAAAAGATGCCTTGTAATAGAAGCCCTGGAAAAAGAAAATAATGCATAACAAATAAAATACAACTGGATTTGAGCTCACAAAGGTTTTCATGAAAACCAATAATTATTTAAATCTAAGCCAGTTACTCACCATTTCAAAAAGCCCAGTCCTCAGAAGCTCATAGGAACCTGGTCCTTGTAATACAGCGGTAAGCTCTCACAGAACCGTTTTAATAACAGAAAGACAATAAATTAATTTTTAAAAGATTTTGCCTGAAAACATCTCCCCCCATCTAAATGCAACCGTTTCCTTTGAGCTTTTATTTCTCCCTTTTGTCTTGGATTTAAAATTAAACACATATTCAATCACAAAATAAAATTTCATCATCAGCTCTGTATGATTTGCTAACAGGGTTGTGCACTATGGATGATTCCTCATCTTGCCATAGTACAAAGGTCAGATTTGCGATATGAATGATTAAAATATTTTACCCAGGATAAGAAAGGACACTCATTTCCTAATGCAAAGCAACTCCTTTCTGAATCACATAATTTTTTCAGTTATGTGTACTATGAAGGAACTTTCTACTTACAGTGACATAGAGAAAGGGAGGGATTCTTCTCTAGTCAATACAGTGAAAACAAAAACAGCTGCTCTACATCTAATCAGGCATCACACCATCACTGTCCGCCTGCCCCACAAATAGCATCTTTGAAGCATCTTGTCAGTGACAATCTAATGCAAATTTCAGCACCTTTACTTCACAGTGCAAAACAGATCATGATTCACAGAAAAGTAGAAGGAAAATAAGGCTGTTAAAATGATTTACCTGTTTTGGGATGGCACACTGTTCTGTTCAGATTGAGATTTAGGGCGGGATTAATCTAAACACAGAAGTCATCTCAACTCTGGAGGACTAAGCCAAATTATTTCTCTGTACTCCATCAGTGTGTGTCCAGGAAAAGAGAGAGACACCACCAGACAGTGATCACCTCATTTTAACCCAGGTGTCAGAGGTAATGTGACGAATTGCTTTCTAAGGTACCTTTCTCTTTTTGCTGACTACAGGGGAAACACAGTCTAGACATCTTATTTTATAAACTAAAATCAGGTGAGATTAAACTCCACAAACTTCGTAGGAGGTGCAGAGAGCAGGATCAGGAAAAGATGAACAGAGCACAATGAATGGATTGTTGTTCAATATTTCTTTTTAGACTCGCCTCTCAATGTGTGCCCTATCCATTATTTACTGCTCTCCATCCAAATGCAGCACTGAATAGAGAATCACTCATTTTCTCATGGGCTTTTGCATAGTGCTGTCATTGTAGTGCTCTAGTTCTCCGCAAATATTAATGACTTTATCTTCCTGACACCCTGGTGGTGTTGTTATCTTTATCTTGCACGTTATCAGTGAAGACACTGAAACAAAGGAAAAAAGGTCCTCTAGTACTGTTTCCCCCATGTAACATGCCTTTCAGCTGGATTTTTCAGAGAACTTGGCAACTTCAGGGTTTTGTAAAGTCAAAGTACAGTTCCTGTTCACTTCTGCTGCAATTATTTGCCCCTAGCATTCAGCTGAGTAGTCTCCAGGTGTTTTAACATGGATATGTAGAGAAAAATGAAGGGAAAGCAGGGACCCAAATTTTAAGTTCTCTGCCATATTCATGACGTATTTTCCAAGATTTGCAACCAGATTTGGAATTTTTTCACTGTTCAGCTGTTTGCTGTTCAGCTTTGACTCATTCCCTGTCTGAATGTGCTTCCTGTATTTCCCCTCCTGGCTGGGCGATCTCTAGTTTTTTGGGCTGTGAACAGTTGGACTCAATGATCTTAGAGGTCTTTTCCAACCTTTATGATTCTATAATTCTATGCTTCATATATCCTCAGACATAAACAGCCACAATCCAAGCCACATCCCAGGCCCCCTGCCAATGTGCACAGGCCCTGTAGGACTGTGCCTAGGCAGAGCAGAGCGGGTGTGCTGGGCTGGGGGCAGAAAGGGCCATCGACAAGTTAAATAAAGATGCTCCTAAATTGAACGTGAGCATTGAACCCCTGACCATGGACATTGCTGGGTCTTCTTTCTCTGAAAGAAATTCCCAAGTGAACAGGGGTAATTATCTCTTGGATGTCCAGGCCATGGCAGAGATCGTGGCACAATGTGCACCATGGCACAGACACCAATCCTGCTGGAGGAGCTGTGCCTGGGCAGCATGGGAATAAGTGTTTCAGTGCCACTTGGTTTCAGCAGCAGGAGCTGATCTTTGATCCTCTTATTTAGCACAAACACTCCTCCAGCGCCGTGCAGTGAGGGCGTCCTGGACGTAAGACAGAATGACCTGCGGTGTGACTGTCCTCTTTCCACAGCCCTGCTCCATGGTGTCAGCCTTGGAATACGTGCATTGAAGAGTACAATAACATTTTATGAAAACACTAGTGGTAGTACTGCAGCTGAGATGGGCTAGAGACACAAGAGCAGAAGAGTTTGCAGGAAGAAATTCGATTTTTTATTAATTATGGAATAATGAAAAATAAATTTTTAATCACCTGGCTTTAAATCATGCTTCTGTTTCAAAAATAGGGTGGGGTTCTTCTGGTGTTAAACACCCTCAACCCCTGAAAAATAACAAAAGAAAGCCTTTTTTGTTTATGAAAGGATTGCTGCCAGAAAAATGTTTTTGCCAGTGCTGCGATCTCTCCAAGCTGTGTGGCAGGGGTACACCAACTGGATATGTTAACTGAGTAAGCTTTGTTATTTCAATGAATTTCAATTACTCTATCAAAATAAAACAGACTGTTCCTCTTAGGAGTAAATAAAAAAATGTTACAGGAAAAACTTAGAATGAAAGTCATCAATACCATGGTCTGATTTTAATTTGATCAAAGTTAAACCATGATAAGCACAAATGGTAAATTAAGATAAGAACAAACGATGTTTATAAAATCAGCATAAGTCTTGGCTTGTAACTTGATATAAAAATAAGAAGTGAATAGGATATTCAGTATTGCCAAGCTAGTAGATTTCTAAAGTTGAATATGGGATTAATCAGAGTCCATTAATCTTAATTTTCCATCTGACCAATTATAAAGAATTTTTTTTTTTTAGCCTCATTGATCATTTTTACCATTTACATTTCTTAGTTTGCACAAAACACTCATGTACTGATACATTCCTGCTTTTAATGGGAATATTTTCTGTAAGAAACTGTGCAAAAAATAGATTTGACATTGCATTGCTTCTGTCTTCACAAGTCCTTCTTTATCTTCGCATCCATTAGCTGTCTGTTTGCAATATGGATTTATTTCAGTCTGCTTCTTACACCATCAAGGTCTTTAAATCAAGTTCTGCCCCTGTACATGAAAAGACTTCTTAATTTGCAGTTTCACATTATACAGAGATTAACAGTAGAAGGTTATTAACAGTGCAAGGTTATTAAGAGCATGTATAATATTGTTTGAACGATAGCAGAATCCCATGGAATCCCATTTCAGTATAACTTTATTAGAGATAGAAGTATTCTGTGCTTTTTCCTAGAAGGACTAATAATAAATTACTGCAAATCAGTATGCATTTTAATCTCCTTTTCAGCTAGCAGTTGACAATTTTGTGGTCTATTAGAGGCCATGGTTACTCAGCGTAAGTGTTGAGAAATGAATGTACTCTACCATTGGCAAAGCTAATAACAGTATTGCTATTATTTCAAAGAATTTTCTTTCTGGTTTACTTAAAATCATTGCAGATACTTTTGGAAATTTTTGAGTTTAAGCCTAGTATTCAGTATGCTAATTTCCTAAATTCTGATGAGAGCCAGATCCCATAATGTTTCACTTGAGCGTAATCCAGGAAGGAGGACAGGAGAAGCACAGAAGTTATATCAGCTGATTTGGTTTGTAAGGTGCTAGAGGTGATCACTTCTGGCTCTAAATGGGGCTTAAAATTAGGCACTCTGAGATTTGTTACTAAGCCTCAGCAGAATGTCTTTGCCCCCCAAGCTCAGCTGACATCAGGTATAGCTGAGGAGTGTGTTCCTCCCTGCCTTGCCACAGGCACCCACATGGACAGCAACCCAACCAGAGCTGTGCCTAGGAAACCCTCTCAAGATTGCTCACAACACCCTCATTGATGGTTCCACCATCAAACCACAGGGCAGGCGAAAACATCTTACACTGCCTTGACTGTTTATAAAGTAATCATAAAGGTCTACGCTCTTAATCAGCACCTATGCTGAAAACACAATAGACTTAGAGGAGTCCACTAACGCATCAAGAGCATACACCTACACATACCAAACAAAACTCTTCTTGTCCAAGCTAATGTAATACTTTCCCTGTAAAGTTTCAAAATCTCACAGTTGTTCTCAATTCTTATTCCTGTGAGACTTTCTCATAAATTTCTTGCAAAATCAACCTAGGTGCACAAAGAAGCACTTCAAAAACACCTGTTACAGTTTTCCACTAGAAAAATAAAAGAATGATTTGCAGTTGAATGATAGACTTATTGTAATTTTGTAACCAAAATATCCTTAAGCCTAGGAGCCTTGTTTAACCAGCATTTTGTTTATTTAAATTCCCTGCTGTTGCACAGCATCTGTAACATATCCTGTGGGATGCTCATGTAGATGAGCCCCTGGCTGCTATCAGCACTTTTTAATCTTCATATTGTCCAGCCCTACTCAGACAAGGGCTGTAGTGCAGTTCCAGACAATTTTCTCAGGTGACAAAACCAATTCAATAAATTTCAGTCCTTTCTCACCCGTTATTCATTCTCTCCTTGTACCATAATTTATCACCTCCTTAGCTGGGCCCGTGTTGCAGGACAATGTGTGTTCAGTGAAATAATCTGTGTTGAAAAGACCCCTTTTTTTTTCTTTCTGGAGCATTTTTCTTAGCTTAGAACATTTTGTTGATCCTATTGAGTAAAATCTTACCAATGACTCCACTGGCAGAGTGAGGAGATAAATATCAGTAAGGGAATGGAAGCAAGCAGCTTAAGAGGAAAATATTGTCAGAAGGAAAATTGTTCACGGACCTCCATCCTTAGAGACTGGAGAACCAGGAATGCCTGTTTTCTATGATATGGAAACCTTGCAGTGCAAAACAGCCTTGAAAATTAATTTAGTCATAACTATGAAATCCACAGATACCAAGTGCTCTTAAAGTCTAAGCAGTACTTTGGAATATTTATTCAGAATAGAAAATTGTTATTTGTTTCCTAATTTTATTGCCTATTCAGCTGTCTCCCTGGGTCCTGAATGTGCAGATCTGTGAGAGCTGACTTTGCACTTCCCATCTGAAAAGCTATTTTTTCTGATTCAGAAGAAGGCTCTGCACCTCCATCACTCACAACGTTTTTTTTGCATGGCTTCTTTTTAGCTAAGAGTGTGAGGTAAACTGACACTTAACAGACAAACTCTTGAACACATAACCTGTGACATTTGTGAAACACACAGAACTTCGGTGCACAGTCCAAAGGAACAGCCAAAAGGTCCATGGCTGAGATCCCAACAAGTAATGAAAACCCTGGAGACATGTCTCTCACCTTTAGGCCTAGGTAATAGGTATGAAGGACATCCCTACCCTAGCTCAGTGGGGCCCATGGCCACGCAGGGCAGGGCTGTGGGGAACTGAGCTGTGACATCACCAGGGCAGGAGCTGACAGTCCCAGGGGGGGCTGACATGGGGTCCAGGGCTCTGGGTGGGGCAGGGGGAGCCCTGGGTACTGG
Source organism: Eulacestoma nigropectus (assembly GCA_013397775.1). NCBI lineage: Eukaryota > Metazoa > Chordata > Aves > Passeriformes > Eulacestoma > Eulacestoma nigropectus. The sequence continues at coordinate 234,778 of VZTE01003000.1, forward strand.
CAGGGAAGGCAGCTTCTCCATGCCCTTGGGGCCATGAGAGGCCAAGGGTCAGATCAAGGAGTGATGGGGTGAGGGAGGATAATGTCATACCATAAATCTGCCAGAATGCATTTGGCATGGGTTAGGTGAGAAATTGCAGTGAAAAATCGTAGCAGATTTAACAGTTTGCTGAATGCAATTTGTTGTGATATTGATACAGAGATAAAATATACTCTATGCCTCCAAGACACTGAAAAGCAATCATAAAATTACTGCAATCAATAAACATACCACAATAGAAACAGAAATGTAAAATAAAATTTTAAGGCCTTGTCTTGCCTCCTGTGAGAGGTGGGGAGTCTGCTCTATTGTTATAAAAATCACAGAAAAGATTTTAGACAAAAGTTATTGCAAATATATTTTCATTCAAGCCTGATTGATCCTGCCTCCTTCCTCCTCCCACTGCATTTCTGATTTAAAAAAACAAGGTTTGATATGTGGGTCTCTCATTGCTCACCTTTCCCTTTTATCTCACGGGTTTCTGTGGGATGTTAGTCCCCAAGGGGAAGACAAATACTTTGCCCTCTTCCACCTAATTCTATGAATAAGTAAAGCTGTTTGAAAAAACATTAAAGTAAGTAGAGAGCCAATCAGTTGTCTGAAACTTCTTCCTACCTTGAAGAAATAGTTTAGTGTTCTTACTGGAAGGTTTTCTGAAGGCTTTCATAGCAGGGGGATGGGCAGTGCATTTCAGAAGGGCAGCACCTGGGTGTTTGGGCAGGTGTGCACACCCCAACCCCCCAGTGCCCCTTCCCCGCCCGTCCCACCCACATCTCAGCCACTGTGTGGCAAAGGAGACCGAGGAACCAGAGGCATTTACTTGCAGTGTTACATCAGCTCGTCCCTAACAAATGTGTCCACCTACAAACCTCTGAATGGGAGGACTTTGTCCAGAGAAGCGCTGGGATGTGGGAAGGACCTGTCATACCTGTTACGCAGCTGCTGGCTTTATTGTGCTTTCTTCTGAGTTTCCTTCATTTCAGTTCTTTCAGCTAAGAAAACCTAGGCTCGCTTTTCTCCATTGTAAACCCTACTGTACACTGTTTGGAAATGGTTATGAGAAGTAGCACTTGTTCTAAGCTATAGGGTTTAACATTTTATTTTGAATTTGAGTGAGAATGGGTCCTTTGCAATTCTCTTACTGCTGCTTTTGGACAGTTTATATTTTATATGAGTCTGGATCACATCAAATAGCTGCAACATCCTTTTTCCCCAGTGATAGTTTCTAATTACTGCTTAACTATAAAACTGAATGAGGAATTAGATGAGCAGTAGAACGACAGAGTTCAACAACAACATTCAAAATGAAAAATAAACTCACTCGGGAGTCGGGGGGAGGAAAACAACATATGCAACCCATTTTATAATTCAGGACAGTCTTGAACATTTCAGCTATTGCTTCAGCTTGGCAGAACAAAAGGCAGAAAAAGACAGATTATCAGAATACCCCAGCTTTAGGGTTTGTATGAAGACAAGGTGATTTATTTTGTTGACTTTCTCTACGAAGATTTATGTTCTGATTTGTTGATTTATAATTATGATAATGGTTCCATAGGTCTAATGCAAAAAGTTTTTCATTTCCAGGTATCACTTTCAAGCTGTCATTTCACAATATGCGGTCCCTCACCACTCATTCCTGCTTCCCCATATTGTACCACCTCCACAGTTGTGTCAACACAACTGTTTGTGGAGCTGCGATCTAAACTGGATCACTGAACTGATTTGGATTACAAATAACATTTGCTTTGGAGGGGACAGGGCGTGGGAATGAGCAACTGAGGGCAGAAAAGGGCTGGCTGAGATGGAAAGGAGGAAAAAGAATGGGAACTCATTAAACTAGTCTTACCACTGAAGCTGAATTATTGTGAAACTGTGAATTCATACTCAACCTTTAGCTAGCACAGCCATGATTTTCACCTCGTATTAATCAAATTAGACGTACTGAATTCTTGGTCCCATTACATTTATTACAAACAAGAGGTTAAATTCCATGAAGAGTTTATGAACCATCAGTCAAGACTACATTAATCCGATGTACTGTTCCTACTCTACCAAATAAGTCAGTAGCAAACATGGCTACTGCAGATGTCTAACCCAAACCTCGGGGAGTTCAATGAAGGTACACCTGGCTAAATAAGCAAGAGCCAGGGAGTGAGTTCTAGCCCTGATCTTAATCAGTGCTGCAGTGATTTGATAGTTTGCTCCCCAGCTCTGCACTGGCCTGCCACATCTTGCTTGTTAAGGCAATTCTTATATAAGAAGAACTAACCTGAAGCAATGTGCCTACAGGTTCAGAGGAAACACGTGGACTTCAGGCCAGTTACTCATTCCTATCTCACTTTTGTTATGCAATATCAAGAGACCTGACTGTCCTTCTTATGCTTTCAGAAGGCTTCAGGTCAGAATCCAGAAACTGGATTGCCAAAACACGTTATTCATTGACACGGCGCGCCTGGGCGACCACCTTCACAGCTAGCTCTGGTGGTTGGCGGCCGGCCCTTCTCTCCACACGGGAGAAGCTGGTGGATCTGTTCGCTGTGCGGGAGGGCTGGCGAGGTCCGTGAAAGGGCTCGCCCAGCCCACTGATGTTAAAGGCGCAGGAGCAGACAAAGAGATCAGGAGGGGTTCTTTGCAGCGTGAACAGGACGGGTTACTGGGGAGCGAGGATCCAGGAGTCAGAGAGCAAAGGGCAAGGGGAGCAAACAGCAAGGCTTGACATGGGGTTTTATACTGCTACAAAATGGGAGGAGTAAACTGCAGAGAACCAATCAATATGGGGCAAAGGGATTGTACATAGGCAGGGAAACATACAACGAACCAGTGGAGTACAAGGTAGGCGGGGAAGGATAACTGAGAGCCAATAGGGCATCGAGGAACAAAGAAAATTCTAGAACATAACCATAAACCGAGGAAGAAGGGAGGAGAGAGCAGGAGCCAATGGTTGGGGACGGATCTGCATATTCAGGCAAGGGCTTCTGGGCCCTCGCCATGATCTTGAGGCCCCTGGCCTTCGACCATGTCCCACCATTGAATCTGCTTGGGTATGTGGCTTGCCGGGTGTTGGCACACCGAACACACCACAACAATTCATATTTGAACGAATACTGAAAGCTGGAGAGGGGCTTTTCACGGGGGCATGTAGAGATAAGACGAAGGACAGTGGCTTTAAACTGAAGGACGATAGAATTAGATTAGGTATTAAAAACAACTTCTTCAATGCGAGTGTGGTGAGGCGCTGGAACAGGTTGTCCAGAGAAGATGCAGACCCTCATCCCTGGAAGTGTTCAAGGCCAGGTTGGATGGTGCTCTGAGCAACCTGGTCTAGTGGATGACATCCTTGCCCATGGTAGGGTTGTTGGAACTAGATGATCTTTTAAGTCTCTTCCAACCCAAACCATTCCATGATTCCATGAATTTCACACAGAGAAGTGTAAGCAACACAAACACACTTGCAGCCCTGTATATTTTGCTTAAAATAGATCTGGAACTAAAGGAATTCAGGAACTGAATTAGAAGCTGATTCCATGAAAGGATGATTCCTTCTTGTAAAAATTACCCAGTGATTACCCAGTGTGATTACCCAGTGACCTGGAATAATAATTTAATGACATCAGTATGTTAAGTAAATGATTTCACAACCAAATTGTTGAGTGACCTGCATGCAATTCCTTATTTATAGCATGAGTATCAACAGTACATAAAATTGTAATTAAACATACTAGATTGTTTCTCATAGGTTGATCAAAGAACTGCTAAAATAATTGCTAATATGTCATCAGCTTGAATAATGATTTTGTCATATCTTAAAATATTATTTCACGGATTTATGTCAGCTTTCTCCTAAAGAACAATCTTATCCCAGCTGCCTTATCAATTCACATAAATAAAAACATAAGAAATTTGCTAACTTGTAAGAGTGATACAGTGTAATAATTTGACTTTTGTTATCAAAACACCCTTGGGATTATGGGTAGAAGTAAGGTGTCTCTCTTTAATAGGAAAAGATAAGATCTTATGTCCTCTTGAGAAGAAAATCAGCACCAGCAAATTCGCATTTCCTAATTTACAAGTAATTATTATTTGACTAGCCCTTGACCCACAAGTAGTTGTGGTTTGCAGTCTAACCTGTTCTGTAGTAGGATAGAACTAAATACAGTCTAAGTTAAAATATCAGAGTCATGTTGAATGGAGAAAAAGAAGTTGAGATTTATGATTTCTCTGAATGCCTGATAGTGGATAATGTTTATGGGCAGAGATATGCAGATGCTCTTACTTAATCCTGCTTAATCAAAGGTTATTTCTGACAAGGTTATGATTGTCACTGCCATAGACCAATTAGTGCCCCATGTATTATCTTTTGACAAAAGTGCTATGTAATTCCTCATGTATTTGGGCTCCCATTGGAAGCATTTGACAGCAAATGACCCTCCAAAAATATTTAATCAAGCTTGAATTTACCAGGAGAACTACAGACATAACAGGTTTCCTTGTAGCACAGGATGCCATGGTATGCAATTTTTTCCTCCTGTATTGAGGTGGAGAAATGTGACTGTCCAACTCCTGCTCCTGATCATGAATGTCTTTATCCTGTTAATAAAAATCATCACTTTTCTCATTCCAGTTTCACCCACAGCTAACAGACAAATAATAAAACCAGAATTTACAATACAAAAAAATCACACTGCAATTTTTTTGCACAGAAGTAATTGCCAGATTCTTATCAGATACAGCCTGTATCCTTTTGGAGGAATGAATCTACACCCTCAGCCTCAAAGAACAGTTACAGAAGGGAATGACAGTATTTGCCTTCCTGCAAATGCCTCTACATTTTTATTAGATCTGAACAATGCAGTCATAATGGAAAAGAAGATCCAGTGAACAACAGCTCTGTAAGTGTGCTGTACGAGGAGACGTATGAGGAATTCAAAGACTGAGATTTAACTGACTCTTAAAAGTGGAGTAAACAGAGCAGGATGATTTTCCAAATTCTGAGCAGGAAGACGTGCAGTGTCTAGAGTGACACACGGTTTCTGGGCCATGGTTTCACACTCCGAAGAGTTTATCTGCAAGATTTTTACTTTCATGGTCAGCCTCACAGTGTGGTGCCACAAACAATTTTTCAGCAGTGGTGAGGGTCTGTTTTCAGCCTTATGCCACAGTGCAGGGCAGCAGGAGAAAAAAGGGAAAAGAGTTTCTGAAGACAGTTTTTTCACTGAGCACTTTATGCCATGAAAACATATCTTGGATACCTTTCTAGATATTCACATTAGGCAAATCAAAAGAATGAAAAACACAAGTTCTTCTTAAAAATTCATACCTTTTAATAACAGCTCAAAATAAACTGTCAAAGACTAACACACCAAAATTTATTAGTCACGAAAAAAATTCCTAAAGGTAAAGTATGCCACCCAAGAAGTATAAAGATTATTCTTCATGGATTTTGTTCTGTCTTAAGCAAGAATTTGTGTTCTAATTGCCTTTTCCGATGTACAGGTATCAATTTCTTCTTGTAGGCATTAAAAAACTCTGTAGAAAAGTGGTGGGTTCCATAAATAAAACAAAAAAATTTAAACCTACACTACATTCCCAGCAAGTCCGACCAGAGAGTTTTTAAAGCTGTAACCGAAGTCACTGCAGAAGACAGCTGAAGTTACTGCAAAATAAATTAATTGTTGAAACAGATGACAGAAATTATATTCCCTCATACATGGAAAAACAAAGTGAGAATTATTTGTTACCTAGAAGCAAAGTGAGAACTATTTGTTACCTAGAAGCGGTGGATTTAAGCCAGTTTTCCAGAAACTTCGTAACTAGTAAGATTTATACAAAGAATAGGATATCCTGTGTTTCTAAATTTATAACTAGAAAAAAATCTACAATACTGTCCAAATACATATATTTTACTTCAAAAATTAGCTGCAAGGTAATACTACTGGTTTAGATTCAGTTTAAAAGTTACTTTCAAAAACTCCAGCTTACTGAATGGGGAGCACCATAAACCCCATTCAAGTGTCAGTGAAAAGCTCGACACAGTTTTATTATTAAGAACAGTGCTCTCAGTTTCCCTAGTGTGAGTCATTAAGCCAAGTAGGCAATTATGTAAGACAGCTTTTGGTAAGACATAGAATGAAATAAAATGGATCATTTTAGATACAAAAATCTCAGACCACTATGAAATGCTATGTTGTTTGCTCCCATCAGCTTCAGTAAGTATTAAGTGTTGGCTGTATCTCAAAAATTAGGGGTTTTTTTTGCTAGAAGTTATGTTGATAATTTTTATAGCCAGATTACTGTGTATTGCTAAAATTTATTAAAAGTAAATTGAAAGATACTAATAAGAATCCAGGAGAACAAAGGGAACAAGATGCTCAAGGACAAGTTTCCTGTGTAGTGTAAATCAGAAGAGTTTCTAGATTTCAAAGACTGCATATTAATCCATATCTGCTAAACCCTTAATTCTTTAAGTACACAAATGCAGACAATACTTCAGTGAATTTATTTTTCTGCTGAAGGTCTGCATACAGATTCCTGCTCATCTCACCCCTTCCTGCTTACAACAATCTGCGTGTTCACAACTTACCCAATGTGATCAAGAGTAAGGAAAACAAAGTCATAAGTTGTCAAGAATCAGAGACCTGGAACTCTGGGAAAGGAACTTTTCTTCCCATGTGTTGTTGCACTTGAGGTCTTACCTATTGAGAGTATTTTTCCAGTCTTCAAGCAGGAGCTTGGCAGTTTTCTTTCAGAAAAGCAGCAGTTTGGCCATGGTCCCCTGGCAGCAGGAACATGGTTACTGCAGAACACAAAGAAGGCCTCAGAAGCCAAACCCCTGTGCTCACTTCCCCATCACGATGAATTGGCATCTGAAAGGTGCCAGATTGACAAAACTAGAAATTCAGGTAAACAATGGGCTAATAGAAAAGCAACTGTTTTTTCACCGCTTTTTCGAATATATCTGGAAGGAGATGGCGCCCATGTATATCACCAAAGGCTGAGTCCTGACCAGTAAATCCTGTAGAAGTATGGCAACTGGCAGAAACAAGACAAGTTTCATGTCTGAAGAAGTGTGATACAGAGTAATGACAAGGACAGGCTGAATTGTTAAGAAATTAATGTATTTTGAAGTATATATTTCAGACATGAGGTCACTTCAGGAGGGCCTGGGGAGTAGGTTAACGAAGTAACTTCACTGGAGAAGGAGGAGAGAGAAAGCTAAAATTACCCGAACTATGTAGGTAAGCACTTACATTTTGTCCTCTCGATCTAGCATCTGGGGAAACAAAAAAACTTTAGCAAGAGTCTGAGAGAAGTGATCCCAAATTTCTAGGATCCGATCTGTCTGTTCTTAACCCTTTAATTTTATTTGCAGACTGCTCTATGCCAGTTTTGTGGCAAGCAGTTTAAATGTTTCCAAGGACCAGATGCAGACAACTTGCCATAGTCTCTCCTTGCACAGTCTGTGAATGGCATAATTTTAATCTACTGTTGATTATAATTTAAAAATATTTTATTTTACAGAGAACCTATTGGACTACTTTCAATAGTCTTGAAATAAAACTGCAGTGATGGCTCAAGGTCCTAGTCTTAAATAATGGTTCATTTGATAAAGTCTATCTCTACAAGAAAATCTACACCTGTCTTCCTAAACCTCATCCTCCAAACCACCACCAAGTCTGTAGCTGACATACCAGGAATTTTATTTTGGAGCTGAGCAGCTATTTTAACACTTTTGCTTAAATTCTTAATTTTAAATAGTACTTCACTAAATTATTCTTTAAAAAATTTCTTAGCTATCCACTAGATGAGACCATCAGAGAAAGCTTTATCTCTTCTTCCTTCTTTGCTGAAAACTGACAACAGTTATTAAGATATAAAGTGAATTGTGATAAGCATTTCCACTTTGCAATATCAAAATTTCTCTTCGCATTTGGTAGGAAAAACTAATTACTTAATTTAGTCATTATGAGGTAGATTTTGGAAGTGAAAAAGGCATACATTTGAGAAACTGCAAAACAAAACATATCACTGAAATTAAGTTAGAGGTTACCAATGTCCCACAAGTCAGACGAGCTGGTAGGGGACACTTTACATTCTGCATCTGGTCACCTGGCATGTGTCAGCATCTTCAAGGTTACCCCTCGTCACATGAGAGGCATCAGTTTCCATTGAGCATGGGAGCTGCTGTTACAGCAAGCTTAAACCCAGAATGGTTATGCTCCCCCATTCGTAGCAGTATTTAAAGTATTTGTGCCTATCTTATACGCTTTTTCTGGCCTAAAGACTTTTGCTATTTTACAGTGCAGGGTACAGTGTGTGCTGTGCTCTGGAATATCTACTATCTGTACTTCACCTACAGCTGAGACATGAATCATTCCACAGTAAGTCAATTACTACATTACAGATTTTCCCTTGTCTATAGATTTCTTTCTACCCATGTTAGAATACCTAAATCTTTTTCTCTACTTTTATTAAACCTAAACTTTGCAGATGTTTGTCTTAGTTGCCTTATATATTTTTTATAAAACCAAGGTATAATAATAATAATTTTAAAAAATTCTTTTCTCTTTTCTGAAAATTGATACTCCCTCTCCCCCTTGAAATATACAGCTATTTAAGAGACTTCTGAACACATGATCTTGAAAGACTTTTGGACACAATAACAGCATTTGAACTCTGAAACAAAATCACCTTACAATGTCATAAATTATTGAGAATTTACATTCATATCACACGGCCTGTTTCTGAAGCTCCAAGAAACAGGTCCATATATTTTTTGAACTCATAGATGTTTTCACAATTTAGTTATCATAATATATTATATAGTACTTTGGGACAATCGATGAAGCACAATAAACCACACAATTTGCAAAAAAACCCTTATTTTCATGTCATTAATTGAAGGAAGTCAATGGGCTGCTTTTCAATGGTACTTACCACCTAGCAGCACCCAGTCCCTCTGGACAGAATGGAAAGATGTTGCATTGAAGTAAAAATATGACTTTAGAAGCAAGACCTTCTCAGTACTAATTTTAGAAGATCTGGAAAAGGCAAATATATTATTATGCACATACTTAGGTGTGTATGTTGGTTTTATACTATGCCATTTATTTATAAGTAGTATAATGTATATTATAATATCATTATTGATATAACTTGGGAAATTTGTGGACTATATCACATATACAGGCATCCTTGTGAGGCTGATAATGAATGAGGAACACAAAAATGCAGTCTGTGCTTCTGTGTTAGTGATTCAATGCACTAGAGAAATATGCATTTGCCTTTCTTTTCTGCTTAGGGATGTGATATACGACAAAGCACATCACTGGTATTCAGAGCAGTTTCCCTCCAGAGGTAATAAAGGTTGAAGAAACACAGAGGGCCACCACTCAGGGCAGCTCATGTGAAGTGTGAGCTCAAGGTCCTCCAGCAGTCACCTGCCATGCATGCACTGTGTGTGCCATGGGCCATGAACCTTGCTGTTGTTCTGGGTACTACTGGAAGCCATTTAAGGAATAATGCAATTATCAGGCACCAGTCAACGTGGGTTCACAAAGGGAAAGTCCTGTTTAACTAATCTGATATCCTTCTCTAAGAAGCTCACTCATGTAGTGGATGAATGGAAGCTGGTGAATGTAGTTTTTCTTGATTTTAGTAAGGCCTTTGATACTGTCCTTCACATCATCTTCCTGTACAAGTTGTCCAGCTGTGGGATGAGCAGGTTCACAGCTCGTGAGGAACTGGCTGAAGAGCAGGGCTCAAGGGGTTGCAGGGAATGGGGCCACATCTGGTTGGTGACTGGTCACCTGCAGTGACAGCCAGTGCTGTTCAATGTATTTATCAACAATCTGGATTCAGAACTGAATGCACTGTTAGCAAGTTTGCTGATGATACCAAACTGGGAGGTGCTGTTGACTCTCTTTAGGGACAAGAGGACTTACAGAGGGATCTAGATGGACTGGATCATTGGACAATGATTAATAGGATTAAATTTAGCAAGTCTAAATGCCATATTCTGCACATAGGATTGGAAATGCCGCACCCAGGTATGAATATGGAGAGGACTGGCTGCAGAGCAGCCCTGCAGAAAGGGATCTGGGGGTGCTGGTTGACAACAGTTTCAGTAGGAGTCAGCAGGGACCCCAGGCAGCCAAGAGGGCAAATCCCATTCTGGGGTGCATCAAACACAGTATCGCCAGTCACTCCAAACCAGTTGATTATCCCACTGATCTCAGTGCTGGTGGAGCCTTACCTGGAGTACTATTTGTGGTTCTGAGCTCCACAATCTAAGAAGGATGTGAAGGTCCTTGAATGCATCCAGTGAAGGACGACAAAGCCAGTGAAAGGGCTGGAAAGAATGTCCATTGAAGAGTGGATGAGGAATTTGGAATAGTTTCATTTGGAGAAAATGAAGATGACAGGTGACCTCATTGCTCTCCACAGCTTCCTGAGGAGGTGGAGAGGTGCTGAGCTCTTCTTCCTGGGGTCCAGTGATAGGCTGTGCAGGAAGGGCTCAAAGCTGCATAAGGTTAGGTTCTGACTAAATATTAGGAATCCTTTCTTTACTCAGAGGGTGGTCAAACCCTGGAACAGGCTTCCTAGAGAGGAGGTTGATGCCCCAAGCATGTCAGTGTCTAAGAGGCATTTGGACAATGCCCTTAGTAACAGGGCTTGATATTTGATCAGGCCTGAATTGTTTAGGCAGTTGGGCTGGATGATCATTGTAGGTCCCTTCTGACTGAAATATTCTGTTCTAGCCTATATTGTATTCTGTTCTGTTCTGTTCCATTCATGCAATGTAGATATACAGTTCTGGAGCCACAGTAGATGCCAGCAAGACAAAACTCAATTCTTCCACTTTGCATTGCACTACCTGCTGATAGAGATGTACCACGAGCATTAAAAAAAAATCTAAAAAAAATAATTCTTCTAAAACACATGCCTATCATTTGTGCAATACATTTCTGACACATTTGTGCATTCTCACAAAACGCATTCTCATCATCTGTAAATAGTGTGGTCACTCCAGGTTTATTCGCAGAAAAACATTTATTTCACAACTTCATGCATATATATGTATGCAGAAAATAGTCAGAGATTTAATATATTACTTCGACAAATGTTGTAAATACCTAATCACTAAGTAAAGGTAGTCTCACAGTGATTTCATTGGAAGTTGAATTCTATGTATATAGCCCTTAAGCAGTCATTGACAAGCAACTGGTAACCCACGATCCAAAGAAAGAATATGAATTTACACACCATTTTTCACTAATAAGGAATATATTTTCTTATATTTCTTGCTATTGTAATCAAGAATTTTACATTTTAGTTAAAAGTCTATAGTTCACATTTAAATATGGAGTTGCTTTGAAAATCAGCTGGTGAAAAAACTAAACAGTTTGTTTTATTTGTTTATTTCCTTTAGACAACAGAAGAGAATGCAAAGAAAAGTTCCTGCAACTTATTTTGCGCCAGGCTGTAACATCTCTGCCATGCATTGGCCCACAAATTCCACCATTTACATTTTTGTTAGTAAACTAATGAAAGATCAGTGAACTGTAATAGTTTCCAGTTCAAACAAGCCAAAAGCATTTCTGTGTGAGATGTATCCATGGCTTTCATGCACTACTTTATCAGTAGGAGTTAACAAGGAGAGCCATGGTTTCCCCATGCAGAGCCGACATTCCACTCATACCAGTGGAGAGTAATGCTACTGAGGTTACGGACATCTCTTCTGATGTTTCAAGCTTCAATTAGAGATACGGTTGGCAGGCAGCAAAAGCCTGAGCAGTATAAAAGGCCCAGAAACTGATATAGGAGCTTAAATTAACAAAGGGTTTCATTACGTTGTATTAACCTCTCCTTTTCACAGTGAATTCATGGAGCTTCCTGTTGCTGCAGTGACAGGCTGCAGCAGCAAAACTGAGCAGACGTTCTTTGTGTACAATGTACATCTTCAAGTTTAAAACAAATTACATCATAGCATGAAAATCAGGAATAGTCATGAGGTACAGGCATGGACTTATGTGGGAGCAGTACAAGATCATTTTGGCAGCAAGTTTCATCTATAACCCAACTACAAGGTGGTAAAGATTAAATACATTTGTCAATAGCCATTGATGCAAGCCAAATATGTTATTGCTTAGAGAAAATATACACTTGAACTGCTGACAACAGAACCCATCCGCAAGGCAGGCTGCATTTAGGGAGCACACCTGTGTACAGCGTTACGCCACAACAGTAACTTGGCAAATTTTAGTCCCTTTTCCTCTCCATGTCTGCACAGACTTGGAATCAAATATTCTCCCTGCAGCAAGCTCTGTGTACATGATTTGTGTGTTGTTTTAATTTTAGTACTTGGCTGGTAGTAAGTTCACAGCAGTAGTAGTATTATAAACAAAATTAAAAGGTCACCTTCCATCTCAGACAAAAACAAAACAAAAATACCCCAAACAATTAATATGAGTTGAAATAAATTCTGCAGACTGTGAAGATACTATTTGTATGAAATTAAAAGTGACTTGATGATTCAAAAACCTATTCCCCTTAACTTCAAAGAGCAAGTATATTTAATATGTCAGAATACTAATACATTCTAAATCTGTTGTCCTTATTCCAGCATGTTGACAGCAAGATTAGGGAAGAAAACAAAAAATTAAGACTTCTGTAATTGTCATGATATGACATTGCCAGGAAGGACAGGAACAACCTGAAGTCAGTGGATTTCTGAAATAGATAGAAGTTCTGTCAAAATGTCATAATTTAGATTTTAGAGAGAAAGGGAGAAGTACTTCTAGTACAGAGTGTAAGAGATTCTTTTAATCAGGAAAGGCAGTAGTCAGTGAGAAATGTCTTATTAAATTAAAGGTTTCTTGCCTGTTTTCTGTAGGAAGTAGAAACAGAGTGCCAGATTCCTGTCCCTGCGAATGTCCAATTGTACAAGCAGCAAAATATCAGTCAGAACTTCAGCTTTCATGTAATGCTTAATGCTCTTAGGCCTCAAAGGAGATGCCAAAGGAGAGTATTACTCTCTTCACTTTTTGGACAAACTTTGGCCTATTCCTGCAGTTCTCGTCTCGGGCAAGACTCCTGGTAACGCCAAAATGTCAGCCATGCTCATCCTGAGGGCTAAGCTAAGGTAGGTCGGAACAGCTCCTGTCTTTGGGGGATCAGGTCCCCTTTTGCTAACAGGACATGTGTGAGAGGTAGAACATTTGCCTGGGGAACGAAAAATTTTCTTCCTGTCATATAAACAAAGTACCAGCAGCCAGATATCACCTTAAAAAATAGTAAACTGTGAAATGCTCGGAGACAAAACAAGATTAATGGCTTTTTTTTTTTTTTTTTGTGTGGGGGGAGGAATAGAGCTAGAAAAGGACTGCAGAAGGCTTTTAAGCCTTAACTTCTAGCAAATAATTGGCAGCAAATGTCTAACAATTTATATGAGGGAATAAAAATATTCATTGTGTGTGTGTGTGTTGGCTTTGAATACCATGGTCACCCTCCAGCTAGGAGCTGTTTACATCTGCCAGCCAGCAGCCAGACACTAGCAGGGAGCTGGCAGAGCCCTCGTGGGCTCATTGTGTGCGAGTCCAGCCAGGGAGCAGAGCCAAGGCGCCTGCTCCGGCTCTCCCCGGCAGGCAGAAGCAGCAGCTCCCTTGGAGAGCTAAAAATGACCTCTCCACCTGCTGCCTGAGCCCGGAAAGGTGCTGAGCTCAGGTTCAGAGGGATGCTACTCCCCACCCTGCACAGCCTTCCATGTGGCTCCTGTGACTGTCAGTGCATGGCCTGCTAGGGGCTCTTTGACAAAGTCCGATAGATTTCACTCAAAATTTTCAATGCCTCAAAGTTTCTGCCTGTGATTTACTAGCTCTTGGTATATTACTGCAGTCCTTATATACAAAGCAAAATAAAATTATCAGAAGATTATCTCTAGTTTTCTTAAATCTCCAAGAAAATTTCTCTTGAGCTCAAATATGCCCTCAAATTATATTTTTACTGACCTGTTTATTTTATTCAGGTAAGTCCTCTGGAAGCAAGATATGAAAAATCATTTTTAAACTCACTAGGGAATGAGGTGGGGAAGGGTGAGTTACAGCTGAGATTTTCACAAATTTGAAAGGATTTTTGTATTTAGAACCAGGAAAAAAAAGGAAGTTAGATTTCAAGGCTGTTAGAAGAAAAATGTGAAATTTTAATGTGTTTTTATATAGTGTTTCCAAACACAGCAGTCAATAATCAAGCAAAAACAAATGAGATTGGCTTAAACATCACACTTTACCTGTGGTAAATTTGGAGTTCTTTGTATTATGCCTATTTTAAAGCCTTGGGCATTTTTAATAATGATGATAGCTAGGAAACTTCTAATAAAAAACTGGAGAATCTTCTATGTCTAAGGGAAATGTATAATGTAAAAGAGAAGCATAAAGTTACAAAGCTCTGTATACTGAAGTATTATCTAAAGTTTTGGAGTTGTGGAGTAAGTTGAAATTTACTAGAAATACTAGAAATTTCTTTGTGTTAAGAGATAATTTAGAACTCTCATCACCAAAAATGTTGATGTCAGATTTCAAGGTGTATAAAGTTTCATTTTGAAGGTTTTGGGGTTTGCCTATAAAATAATTTAGAGCAGGGTACACTGCAGAAAGTGTTTAAGCTCAAACATGATTAATAAAAAAGTGTTGTGATTTATTTTTGTGGTTAGCCTTAGTGATAAATTAAATCTGGTGTATTTCAGAGCTCAGCACATGTTTTGTAAGTGCAATGAGTGAGAAATCTCATGGAAGCAGAGAAGTTCATCCTGCTCCTATGCAGTTTCTTATGTCCTGATGGCAATAGGGAGGAAAATAAAGAAGGTCAAAATCTCTACGCCCTGAGGCATTTCTGGGGAGTGAAAACTGTGCTAGGAGTAAGCTCCTTCCAAGTTCCACAGGTTTCTGCACCTTCATCTCTGAGAGGAAGTCTTCCAGACTGCAGGAAAAATAAGATTAAAACAGAAAATAAAACTCCTTGAGCTATCTGAATCCTTCATTCAGTAAGTGGATGAAAGATAATTTTTAAGTAGGTAGTGAATGACGTTAGCAAATGGATAGATGGGAGCGAGCGGATGAGTGATGAGACATTGAGTAAGCGAGGAAGGAATGAGTGGTAGGTGTGATTTGAAAGGACATAGCCCAGAGCTATCCTACAGCCTTAACAGGTCTCCCTAGAAAAAGAAAAAAACGAAGCAGGAAAAGCACCTGAGTCACCTGCACCATCAGCTGTTGTCAAATATTTCACTGGTTTTTTTCTTTCTTTTCTTCTTGGGTTTTTTTTTTGTGGGGGGGGAGGGGGATGGGGTTTGTTTTGGTTTTTTTTGTTTTTTAACATCAGCATCTTTGATGTAATGATTGTACCAATTAGGCCTCTGAAATATGCTGACAGCCCTAATTGCAGTCCAACTAGGACTTACCTACTTGTCTGAGAACTCATAACCTCTGAATGTAGCTCCTAGTTACACACATGGACACCTCCAGCTCCAATAAACTAACGACACAATTTCTAAAAAGGCTCAGGCTTGTGCTCACTGGCCAGTTTAGCTGGGATAGCTGAGGCAGCACTCACAGCTATCCCATCCATCTCCCAGCAGTGGCTGAGCAGGACGGATATCTGAATTACCTCTGTTTACAATTTGTTTACAGTAGAGGATTGGATGTCAATCCCATTTAAACTTCTTTGCTATCATGGTTGAACTTCGAGCAGTGTGCAGCTGGGACAATGGCCACTTCCCAGCTAAATCTATTTCTAAATGCAAGTCAAAGCCAAGATTCAGTCTTCAGCTGAAGTCAGTATACTGAAATCTTAATAACTTTCAGGCTGTTTTGTGACTGAGAGACTCTTGCATATTACCACAGATGGTAACAACCACTTAAAAATTATTTGAAGTCAGTTTTTTAAAATATCCTCTGAAACATAATTCTATGGGACTGGAAGTGTAAATAATCCATGTTTATCAAACATTCCCATAGGAAATCTGACTTTCATTTCTAGCATCATTTACCTGTAGTATTACTTACTTGGGACTGTAAAGAAGTGCATCAGAACAGTATTTGAAAACAGTGTGGCTCACTGAAAATGTCCAATTCTTTCAGTGTTTTCCAAAGTACTGAAAACTATGGTTTTTATCTTAGCCTTGTTTTTCTTCTATACTGTTGACAACCTGAAGTAGAGTGTAACCTCCTTTATAGCTGTATAGCTTACACAAAAATATCTAAAGTACCCAAATGATCCAGAAATTCCACTGTCAAAGGTAACACCTGTCTCTTTTGCATCTAGGTCTACTCTAAGGAGATTTAAGATTTTAGGCCTTCAGAGAATAAGATTTCTGTATGAATGTGGACAATGATGCATAATGAATTTAAAACAAAAAGAGACTAACATTTAGTTAAAAGCACTTTTGGGTAAGACTACTTGTTTCTTGATGCCCATGACAAGCTCTGTAGTTTGGCATGTCTCCTTGTGTTGCTGCTCAGAAGATTTCCATAGGTAAAGTGGAACCTGGTGGATGATTACACAGGCTAACAGAAAATCACTACCCACAGAATGTTGCTTCAAGTACTTTAGCAAGAGAAAGTCACAAAGTTTTTCTTTCATTCCCATCTTTTGGTAGCAGAGAAGGGAGCTACATTAAAGGGAGAGAGAGAGAGAAAGAGCCTTTGTCAGAACAAAGGGAGAAGAAAGGAGGATACCTACTCAGCTACATTTGAGGGGAAAAAACAGTTAAGTGTTTTTTTGAACCAAATACCAGATTAAGCAGTGAGTTATGACATACATGAGTATTGTATGCCACAACATAAAAGAGGGAAAGAGATTTTAAAATTATGACAATACATGAATGAATAAAAACTATTTGCTGTTCAGGACAAAAGTTAACATGCAATGCTTGCTAATTCTGAAAATAAAGATTTAAATAGAATCTGACAAAAAACCCCAAACACAGCACTGTAAACTGCTAGAGTTACATGTTTTG
Organism: Eulacestoma nigropectus; assembly: GCA_013397775.1. Classification (NCBI taxonomy): domain Eukaryota; kingdom Metazoa; phylum Chordata; class Aves; order Passeriformes; genus Eulacestoma; species Eulacestoma nigropectus. The sequence continues at coordinate 251,828 of VZTE01003000.1, forward strand.
GACTACCACAAAGCTTTATAAAGGATTGGGCAATAATACTGCACAGAGGTAAAGAGAGGATGAAATCACAGCTGCTCCAGCTCTATTGCTTGTTCAGTGGTCTTCAGTAAGAGTGACTGCAGACCTCTCTGAAGAAAAATAGAGAGAAAAACAGGGGGAGTTATTTTCTTTGCACTGGTCAACAGTGAAATTAAAATCCTTAGATCTCTAACTTTTTTTTGATTTTTATGACCTCATTACCTCACCAGTGCTTACACTAGAGAGTACTGTGTAAAGCATAGTTCCTCTCTAGAAACAGCACTGTTACTCAGGTAAGGTGTTTCTGTAAGAAAGCCAGTCTGGCAGTCATCCTATTACAAGGCATCCCAGTGAAAGCAAATAGAAACCCACAGCTCACTAGGAAAAAAAAATCCATTCTGCTAGTTGTGCTCTGATACCTCCATCAGTAAGGAAACGGAGTACGAAATAAGTCTTCTTGTGACGCACAGTTCAATATGGTTGAAGTGTTACAATGTGCTGCTTGAGTCATAAGTGACAAGGTGCCAGCCTTACATTTGTTAGAGCAAACAGAGCTCAGCTTTAAATTTCCGTGCTGTTACACAACTGTGCTATTACTTAAAGGACTACTTGTACTCAAACAATAAAGGCCATCTACTTTCCTGTTACTGTGCTGATATAATTGTCCCTACCACAGGCACATTTTCATAAACATATGTATTTAAATACAAACGTACATTGCAGCATTTTAATTGCTCTAAGGGTACGCTCACTACTTGGCCTTCAAGGATCTTTCCTTGTTTTTATAGAAGTTTGAGACTTGAGGCTGCTGCAACTAGCGAGGGAAGAGGTGGCTGTGTAGTCCGGCTAATGAGGTAATTCAATTCCCTACCAAACTCAATAGTCAGCAGGATCCACACAGTGAAATGTCAGAAAGCAACAGCCATATTTGCTGCTGCTGGTTTCTCAAAAGGTGGTGCCATTATAACTCGTCTCCCACTTTCATTAACCAGTCATGAGCACAGTCATTGCACTAACCAGGTCTCTATTGGCTTTGTGGGAGATGCCCACTGATAGCATAGTGTACAGAAAAAATACCTGCAGTAACACTGTTTGGAGGACTGTTAGCAAACACATTACTGCTGAGAGTAAGTTGGGCTCCAGGTTCCACTGGACACCAGGTTACCTTGCAGTCTAGAAATGACAGATGCTAGGGTCTCTCTCCAGGAAATTCCAGGAAATGACTGGGCCTAGGTGTCAGCAATGCAGTCAGAAGGCAGGAGAAATGGACAGAGCCTCCTGAAACCCAGGGAAGGCTTGCCATGGGGCAGCTGCCAGCTTTCAGATGCTGCAGCAATCAGCTTACTTCCTGTCAGAGCCTGAATCAAGATAGCAGTGCTATTCTAGTTTAGTTTATCAGAGAAAATCATACGGCTAATGATTATTCATTCAAGTATTTATCACTTCAGTATAATTTCTGCATAATATTATTGGGGTTGCACCTTCACTGATGTGGCTCAGGCGTGATTGCATCTGACACTTGGGGAGCATCTTTCAGCAAAGAGCTTAAAGAGCTTGAGAGCCTGAATACTGACAACAGGTGAGGCTGCTGTTGGCTTGGAAGCAAGCAGAGGAACAAGGCACAACAGCTGTGAGAGAAAGCAGAAGCAACAAAATTTGATATCATCTCCAGACTGCACCTTGAGGTCATCCCTGCAGACCCAGGACTCTTCAACCCCCATGGTAGAAGGGAAGAAGGCTGCTGGAAGGGACTGTGGGCAAATGGCCTGAACTAGACTGCCCTGAGGCATGTGGTGCCCTGGCTGTGATGTGATACTGCTTGTAGGGCCCCTGCAAAAGTCCTCCTTGGGTGGCTGTGCTCCAGCTTTCCACCTTGCCAAATGTTCCCCCATGCAAGCAGCACAAACACTTGTGACATCTTCTTTCCTCAAGGAATCCAAGGAAGTTTGTGCCTCACCTACTCCAACAGGATTGAAGTGAAGGAATAAAGCAAATTGAAAGGTAGTCAAATGACAGTATGTCTTGAGCATCCCAAGCTCATTTTTGTCCTTTTTTTTTCAATCCAAATGCTGGTAAGCAGAATTTCTGAGATGATTGTGTCATAGAACTTTTCCCCTGCTTAAGCTTTTGATGGTGTTTAACTTTCACCTGGTTTTTCTTATGATATACCTGCTTGGGGACAGTTAACTCTGGGAAAATCCTGCTATCATACCAGTATTTCTGGATTTCTCTACAGCCTTTCCATCAGCACAATTGTCTCTCTGATTTCATTTTTGTGTGTTTTTCTAGGCAAGTGAACTGCAATCATTTCTCCAGTCCAACTCCTCCCCTAGCCTTTCCCACTAGTTGCTTGTGGTTCAGGCTAAGAAGACTTGTCCTACCGAATGTGTATGAGGGTTGGAGGGAAGAAAGGTCTATCCTTTCTCAGCTCCCTAAGCCAAGTTGTCATTCTGTCAGATTACTACAGGGATTTTTTTCCAGAAGTTGTGGGTACTGGTCTCCATGAAGGCCACAGTCTACCTTTCCTTTGCCTCACTGTGAAGGGGGAAGCAGGGCCCATCACAGAAGTGGAAGGAGAAGAGACAAGGATGTAATACAGACAGAAGAATTACTCTTTGGCCTATTGTTGAAGGCACAAGAGAGTCTGTGTGGATTCCAGTCCCTTCCTAGCTTTTGTTTTGTGTTTTAAATCAACTAGCCATGGGTTGACATATAGAAGTTGTACTGGAAACAGGAACAAAGCACTCCATGCTTTCAAGTCAAGGCAGTACCTAAACGGGAATCTGAAATTGCAGGCTTGGTCATATACATTTGAATTTTTTTGAGGTTCTGATCCCTAAATCCTATCTTATATGTTAGCCCAACTTGTCGTAGTGCCTCTTTGTGACTCCTATCATAGAGAAGGAAGTTTCTACCATGTTTATTGTTGACAATTTTTGTGGAAGTTTAGCAATTAATAGTACAGCAAATATTAAACAACAGTAAGACCCACTTATTGTTGTAAGAAACAGATTACATGGCCAGCAAATAAACAAAAGCAATTAACATCCCTGTCTTCCAGGCCTACCATCTGTCTGGGAAATCCTTGGTTCCCAAGTACAATCTCAGTCTTTCTCTCTACTATTACTGATGTCTCATCCTCATAGGAGGAATTTACCTTCAAATTCTACGTCATTCTCTTCAGAACTGAGTCCTCTCTGCTAGATAATCTAATGTCTCATCACTTTGGGTCACATTCAGACAGCTGTTACAAAGTCCATGCTATCGAAGTGCCATGTGGCCAGAGGGTTGTCTTTTCCCTTCAAGAACTCCGTGCATAAAGGCAGAGCAGGATCAAAGTCTTCTGGTATGATTTCAAGGTCAGAAATTGTTAGCCCTGTGTTTGTACACAGATAATGTTTTGCCTAGAAAAGCCAACATGATGCACATAGAGGGCAGTGCCATGGTTACTCTCCTACTTCAGGCTACAGCTGTCATTTGGTGTCCATTAGCTGGAAAGGAGCCAGCGATTTAGTTACCCAGTTATCATTATGTCTCCACAGGGGCTCTCACAGAGCAGCAGCACAGCTGTCCCTTCCCTCTTGCCCTCCCAGCCTGTGACACGTGGTGCCCCGAGATGCCCCCTTCGCACAGCCACATGCACACATCAGGCATGTGACTCACGCCCACGGCCACCCATCACTCGACCCAGTTCATGGTATCTCACAGCCATGGAAGTAACTGCACAGCCTGTACTTGCATTCCTGGGCAGTCTGCTTAGGCTTGTGAACAGCATGCATTTCACAAGATATGGCATGTACAGTTTCTGCTGTTCAGGGTATGCGTGCATATCAAAATAAAGCTGTCTCTAAGTGTTTGAGTGTGCTTGTCTGGGGATAATTCTGTGTAGAACCAGGATTTAGTCCTAGGGCAAAAGTAAGAGAAGCACTGCCCTGTGGGCATTTTAAAAAATACGACTCTTAATAAAGTGATGATAGTCCTATTTTTAACTGGGCTTCTGTGTCTGCTCAGTAATGGTTTTTCATAACAATTTATTGGCCCCGGCTTTTTACTGTGGTCTTCTTGCTAACACTTTAGGAATGGTAAAAAGCCTTGGTCCTAAAATATAGTGCTTTATAGATGTCTTCTGGAGAGAAATATCAAAAAGTGTCGTGGGTTAGCCAGATTTTTTTGGCTGTCTCATTTCTGCTTGGCTCAAGGCTTACTTATTAGACATTTTCATATTCATATCCCTGGCAATGGAAGAGCTATACATTCAAAAATTTGGCACATGCACAAAGATGTGCACCGACATTCACAAAACATTTCCTAAGGTTGTAGCTGCTTGAATTTCAGCTCCTTAATTAGCCAGATGCCTTTCAGAAGACATTTTCAGGGTTCTTTTCACAGTTGACTGTTCTATCTTAAAGGCTTCTCTGAAGATTAGATTTACAGTGGGGCTGGACCTGATATATCCATGTATTTCCAGAGTGGTTCTCAATTAAAAGTTTTGGCCTGGTTGAAGAAGACTGATTAATAATCAACAGTCACTTTTGATGCAAAAGTCAGGTATGAAGTAAAGCCAGCACAAGCCAGAACACATTGGCCTTATGTGTGAGTAGTCAGTCTGACACTATCAAAAAACAATGTTCTTAGTGCATATGTAGGGATAATCATTAGGTCTGCCTTGTCTCAGAGGCACTGTCCTCGGGGTGCTTGTTCTGCATGGTAGGAGTGCAGAATCTCTTGGAGACAAATACAGAAGCCTTCCCCCATCCTGACAACCTTAAAAGGTTTTGTCTAGACAAGAGAACATTTTTGGCATAATTGTCCTCTTGCACTTTAATTTTACATGCAAATAATTAGAACTGTGGTGTTATAATTTCAAGCAGGCCATGCAACTTGTAGAGACCTGAACCAAATTCTGAGAGGCCATTGGGAAAAGAAGCTAAAATATTGAGAAGTTAGCAAGGTATCTTATAAGGAAAAAAAAAAGCTAACACAATTTTAAACACAACACTAATTAATACATGTAATAAAAGCTGATGGAGGAATATGACCCTGTTTCACAACTGTGCCTTTGGACTGATTGACAGCAACGGGATATACACACACGCTTACTCCTTCTTGCTTTGGAAATTATTCATTACCACCTTCAGCAGCAGAAAGTTTTCTACACTTACATAAAGCAGTGGAAGGCTCCAACAAAATAGAAGGAAGATGGGTTGTTATTGCCAGTCTGCCTTTCATTTCCCTTTGTATACCATGTGTGGTACAACTGTGTGAGGTGCCAAACAAGGCCCCCAAAGTGGAGCGAGGAATTAATATAGATTAAAAAGGTATATTTTTCTGAGTGTTTTTCTGGGTTATCAGATTCTCATCCTGGTTCACTGTGCATCTGTACAATGGGAGAGCATATGGATGGGGAGATATGACATGTGAACACACTCTGCCACAAAAATAAATGTTCAACTAAGTGGGGCCTTAGTCAATTTATCATTCAAGCAAGTAAACTAGTTCATTACATTGGATGTGCTGTACTCAAACTATAAAAAAATCCTTATCTCCATAATAAATATGCAAAGCTGGGAACTCAAACTTGATTTATTTTTCACTTGGTACAAATACATCAGACATAACCATCCAGCTTTGTAGATGTGCTTGTGGCAACCTCACACACTCTAAATGGCTTTACAAATGTAGAAATATATGACTTTTTAGAGAAATTATTGACAGCAGAATTATATGAGTAATCAAAATCTTCACACACTCTCCGTACTTCCTTGCTATTCCTATAGTGCAGAATGACTCCTCTATAAAGAGAGTCTAATTTGGAATAGAAATTATTTCATTTTGGGATATTTACCCTGCTTTGTGAGTAGAGTAATTATTCTGGAACATGCTCATTTACATTTTGGATGAGTGCCTGAAGAATGGCTCAGCGGAATAATTAGTTTGGAAGAGCTATTCTGATCAATTTCTGCATCTGAGGCCCTGCAGACCGTATGTGTCACCAAAGGCAGTCCAGAACTCCACAAAGTGCTAATTGAGGCCTTTGACTTAAAAGACTTCAACACCATTTGATGTAATATTTACAATTAACTATTTGTAATAAAAAAATACAGTTATCACACTTTTAGGACACTATTTATAAGCCAGTTAAGCACAGTACATAATCATTAAGTGCCTAGTCAAGGAATTTCAGTGCAATACAGAGGAAGTGTATTTGCCTATAATATGCCATTAGCACCTTTATGGTCCCCATGCTTTGTGCCATGGCACACTGGGCCACGCTGCTAAACTAAAACTCAGAAGAAAGATTAAGCTGGCCCTTGGGTGTCAGCACTTTTACTGTGTAAAAACTGTGGCTTGGGTCTCAGGCTTTTACTGAGGTGGTCAACAAGCTAAGTGATAAATCCAGACCAAGTTCTTTTCTTCATCACATCACCCACAGGAGGCCAAACCAAAAGCCCACAGTGGAAATATCCACCAGCACAGCACTGAGGGTGAGGGACTTTGGGCTCACTAATGCTCTGTGGTAGCCTGTCACTCACTGGTGTCATCACACTCTTGTATCTGTCAAGGAACAAGAACAGTAGGACAATTTCTAGTTTATTTGTGCTGTTGGAAAACAATAAGACTTTGTATACAGTATATCTCTTCACTGCTAACATGGCTCACATAATTTCTTCCCACAGGAAAAAAAAAGAAAACCAAACAAGATATCACATGCTAAGAGCAAAAATCTCCCAAGAGATGTGGAGAACTCCTCTTTCCATTGGGATGAAAGAAATGCTAGTCCTACAGGAATAGTTGTGGGTTCTGCCCCGAAGAGTGTGCTTACCAGAAGTTCAGGATTTATCCCAGTAGGAAGGAGAAATCAGAACCTATTCATTAGTTGTTCCATAATAGATTTAAAAATACAAACTTGCAAGGTCACTTACATAAAGCCTGCAATACCATATGCTCAACACATTCCAGAACACCAAACACATGAATCACTGCAGTTATATTCATAAAAATACTCTTCTACTCCCCCAGCACACCACACAACGATGTAGCTATAGGAACATTTTTTCAGGTGGCAGCTGATTTAAGAGGTTCCTGCATTTGCTGCTTATTCTTGCCCCGTAGCTCTAACTGATCGCTTCCTCAGATGTGCTGGTTTAATTCTATGGAGGTGAGCCAGCCACCAAACTGGGTTTTAAAACCTAAAACAACAAACAAAACCCCACCAATATATAAAGTTGTTTGAAAGTAACTCTTAGGTTATTTCAGTGATGTAACTGTTGCTTCAGCACTGCTGAGGGGGCAGTGACCTGCTGTTCAGCAACAGAAGTGAGCAGCCAAAGGTGGGGAAAGGAAGAACCCTTAAACCAGCTTTGCAACCTGAGACAACAGATTGATCAAGCTGGATTCTTAAAGAACAGTGAGAGAAGGGACATAACTGAGCATGCCACCAGAGTGTCCTTCTCAGAAACATTTGCACGGTTTTTAAACAGTAAAGAAAATCAGTAGCTGTATGAAGACGTCTGCATAACAGTGACAAATTTATGAATGTCCCAAGTCATACCTGGGAGAGATGCATGAGCTGGGCTGGGGCCTGCATGCAGGGGCCCTATAGCATCTTTAATTATTAGAGCTTCTGAAAAGTTTTTTCATACATGTATAATAATAAAAATACTAAAGGGGAGTATTACCAAAACAAATTTTATTAAGTCAAGCTTTTTTAACCTGGACTTCACTGAAATGCAATTTTACCCTAGCCCTTTTTAAAAGCTTCCTGTGCATGTTCTCTGTGTGTGTGTATATATTTATAGATGTATAGTTATAAATGGCATGAATCCTCATCTAGGGTTGCATTGTTTGCACAAGACTTCAGACTTTAAGCCTATGGGGTTTTTTCTCACTTTCACTGGAGTTAGACAAGAAAGCCTCAGTGGAACTGACAGAATAAGCAATTCTTAAATAGACAATGGTGAAAGATGAAGCAAAACCTCCATGTCTTGGTATTTAAAATTAGGTCAGTTGGCAGAAAAATTTCCAATTTAACTGACTTACTAATCAATACAGAAGAACTTTCATTTTTTCCATAAAAAGAATTCCATTTGCTTAAGGAAGTTAAGTGTTCTGAACATTGAATGCTAGACTGGG
>VZTE01003000.1:266323-292040 GCA_013397775.1 Eulacestoma nigropectus
CCCTAAAAAAAAAAAAAAAAAAAAAAAAAAAGAAGGGGAAGAGTACACAAACAGCAATAAAGATACAGGCTTTTAAAATATGTAATCACTCTGTTTTGCACAGAATGAATGAGTCAGAAGCTCAGTGAGCTGCAGAAAAGAATTTCAGGGGGAGCATGAAAACAGTCCTCCTCCATAGTTGGATAATATCACTTATGCCTGGAAAAATAAAACCTCCATATTCTAAGATGGAATATTTCGTTTTATATTCCTTCCTATACAAATTCATATGTCAGTTCCCTAGCACACATTGGCACTAGACTACCGGTTGTTGTTGTGCTAAAAAAGATTCAGAGTATTAAAAGAAAGTATTAAAAGTATTAAAAGAAAGGAAAAGACAACCAAAACCTTCACTGATTAGGTCACCACTCCCTCTCTGTTAGCTGCAGGGGAAAGTGGTGAAGAGCCCACTTTCAGGGCTGTCACTGCCAGGCTGCTAGAATTTACCGTCTTAGGGACCTGCTAGTCGAGCTACTTGGATGGTCAGTCCCTGACCCACATCCATCAAAATGAGCCAGGTTAAAGCTGAAACAGGGTAAAAAGTGCTAGCACAAGCAAATCTTCACCGGGGACAGTGGTGGGGATTGCCAAGCAGTCCCACTTGAGGCATTGCTGCTGTCAGAAGAGGACGTGTGGTCAGTCTCTCGGAGCTGAAATCTGTAGGGACCTAACAGTCTTTGAGTCGAAGGTTTCTGTTACTGAACTTACGCTGTGTTCAGCCTGGTGGTACCTAACAAGCTCTGCCCCAGGCGTGTGAGAGAGGGACACATGCAATTAATTCCTCTTGGCGATATTTGCATAAGAGAGTAGTTGCACAGAATATAAATGTATATTTTGGGGAAAGCTCAGCCGTGAAAATATGACTGCTAGTAGTTACCCTAGTTGTTGAAAACAGGAATGATAATTCTCAGTCTAATTTTAGTGTGGTAAACTAGGGACAGAGCTCTAGCTAAAATATAAATGCACTGAAATTTCTGTTACACTGTACTTAATACAGGAACTGATATCAAGAACAATCTTTTGAGGAACTCATTTTTGCAGTTGAAACAGCTGAGAAGCATCTTTAGGACTTTGTATTTGTTTATTTACACACCAATTGCACTTAATATTGCACTCAGAGCCTAACTGTGCTTAGGAACATTCAGATACTCAAGTCCAAGAAGAGCACTTGTAAGGGGGCATAGGTCCTTAATCCTGAGTCTTTATATGCCAAGCACAGCTTTACATATATTGCTGTAGAAGGAATGGCCAAAAGGTATGTTGGGTAAACCTTGTAAGAATATGTAATATCTTTTATTAAACTAGCCAGCAATAAACAATCAGCCTTTTGGATAAGGATGCCTTCTTCAGGCCTGAAATCAAAGCTTTTTAAATTGTCTTCAGCAAATGTTATGTGCTGGATTGGATAGGTGTGGGAAGTTGTTTCTGCCATAGGTGAGAATGAAAGACAACTGATTAAATACTCATCTGTTTACAGAATGAATCCCTATGGAAGAGGGAGGGGGTAGGAGGAGATGTGATGTGCCTGGGGGTGTTCCTCCTCTCTTCTGTAGATGTTTCTCCCAAGAAAACAAGTATATACATTTATATGTTCATGTATACGTTTTAACTTCATTATATACTTGGTATCTTTGAGGGTGATCTTCATTTACAGTTCAGAGCAAAAGTGAAATATTACAAATCGTATGGCACAAAGCAGGTGTCAACTTATGAATTATGTCTAGTGACTTATTGAAGTGAAACACAAGGGTCTATAAAACAGGCTCATGAAGTCTTATTGATTCCAGCATATGATTCCCACTTTCCCCACCAACAAGAGCCTACACCATAAATTTATGCACATTCTCTCTTCTATCCATATTAACTGGTCAGCCTCTTCTATGATCAACTGGACAATTGTACTAGAAAGAGAAAGGAAATAAAAAATATGCTGAAAAATTCAAATCCTCCCAGGTTTACATCAAAGGCTCTCCCTTCCCAAAACACGTGCATATGAGGGAGCTTCCAGTTCTGCTAGTCCGATATGCAGAGGAGCTCCTGTCGTAGGGACTAATGTACAACACCTTTTGTACTGGGACAGAATAGACTAAAATCCAGCTGAAAGATGGTGAGCTACCAACAGGTATAGCTGTGCTTAAAGGTAATGCATACTTAAACACGCTTCCTTCAGTGTATACTGAAGCAGCAATTAAATATTCCTGTGGTCTGTGGCAGCTGTAATACTGAGATAAAGCCCAACAAAGCAAGAGCAAAACCAAAGCTATGTGAACTCATAGGTTTCCCAGGGGCTTGCTTGCAGAAACAGGATCTGGTAACACTGATCTATTTTGCAGTTGGGAGTGAGACAGTCGAAAATTGAGTATCATGTCAGAAGGAAGAGAGAAATCCAGAAAAGTGTGTGTTTCCTTCAGCCAGTAATTTTTTTTTTGTAAACAATGTTTTTTTGGGATGAAGTACTAACCAAAAAGACATGTTTGAAATCCTGAAAATAGAAGGTGCCTCTTTCTTAATAGTTCATGTTCAGGAGAACAGAACTATGATTTTTTTTTCTTTTTTTTTAATGTTAAATATTTAAAAAAGAAATCCCCTCTGTACCACTAGCTACTTCTAAAATAAAACTATTCTGGGAGTTTCAAGTATCAGCATTGGGTTCTTGAACCAAGAAGCAAAACAGTTTCCATGGCAAATAGAAGCATCTCACAGGCAACTGGGATGCATTTATTTAATCTGTTTTGCATTAGCAATTTTGCAGGGAGTGTGCAACAGAGCCACCTTGGTTATTTAAGCCGTTGTAAGGCACAGAGCTGGCATGGCAGCTTTTCTTTCATCAGGTTAATTTTGAGACAGGATCAGGGAGATGAAACTGTAAAGATTTTGCAATTTTTAATTAAGAAATTGTGTAAGTGTATGAACAGCCACATGATGGACAAAGTAACCAGGCATGAAAGAGTTTATGTTTACACAATATGTACAGTAATAAAAACAGTCATATAAGGAGAGTGATACCTCACTTTAACCTACTAGAAAACAGTATATCCTGAATTACCTCTCCCTGTGCTTTCATGAATACCCTCTTGTTTATCACCAGCATCTTTATCAGAATTACCAGCAGAGCTGAGCCATACAAAACTATTGTTGGAAAAAAAAGGAGGATATTGTGCATTGCAAATTTTATGGCACCTTGAGAACAGACATGTTTTCTATCAAATTAGAAAAATGACACAGCCTATGCACGCTGATGGAAATGCAGAAATGGCTGGAGGAAGAACTTGGAAGTTTCCACGGGAACTTTAGTTCTACCCCCAAACCTGCAAACTTCCCAAGCTGGCAGCTGGCTGGCTACTCATTGCCTGCAGTGCTGCAGGGCCCAGGACAAGGCAGAGCCCCAGAGGTGGCACAACATGGTGGGGACAGGGCACCACTAAGGATTAATCTGCAGCAAGGCAGCAAGTTACATTTTACCTGGCCAGCCCATTAACCTTTCTTTCTGAGGAAGGATTGGCTCTCATTGGGAAAGGTGAACTCATGGGGATGGAGAAACTCATGGCATTTGGGACAAAGGAAGGTGATCAGATTTGAAAAGCAGGTCATATTTTAACCAGTGAGAGGATGGAGGAATGACATGAAAGCACCATGCTTATGAAGCAGATAACCTTATACACAGGGATAGAGTCTCATATAAATAATGTTGCTGTGGCCAGATCTTTATGAAGAGTCATGAAAAGAACTTAGGAAATTATCATCTGTCTCTACACGTTTGGTTCAGAAACCATACAAACATGACTAATTTGCCCAGAGTTAGCATGCAGCTGCAGTCTGTGGAGATGCTGCTGCCCTCTTCCTTGTCGTCTCTCTGGACCTTTTCCTCTTTTAGCTTCTTGGCTCAGTGGAAGATCATCAGACAACATCTGGGTAATGAACACTAAAGAGAAGTCATGAAAATGGAATATATAAATAAATTATGTTCTAGAAGAAATTGAAAATGTATGTTTAAAAGATGTGTTAATATGGCATTTAAAATAGTTAAAAGAAAAAAGTATTTCAGAAGATAATGCAATCTTTTTGATAAAAACCGAGATTCCCTTAGTGATGGTGAGCAGTTTTTTATTCAGTGAAACCAGTCAGACTACTGACAGGTTATGAGATATCTTTGAGTCTACTGTAACTCAAGCAATAGGAACAAGCAAATGGCTTGAGTCTTATTAAAAGTGGTGATGACAAGATAAACTTCATTCCTTAAATTTCAAAAGCATTTCCAAGGAGATTAAAAAGAATTTCTTTCACCTAAGAAGAACAACTTGAAAGATTGCAGCTGAGTGAAAGGACAGCTCTTGGGCAGTTTTTACTCCAAGGTCAATTTGAATCTTCCTTGAATTATTTGACGACTAATTCCAGAATTAGTTTGGTTTCATGCAGTGTGATTGAGATTAGAACAAGGTCAGAGGACTTCTCCACACTATCTCCTTGGCTGTTGAATAAACAGGAGCATATTCTCTTTTTCACTCACTGACAATATCATGGGCTAATCTGGAATTGTTAACAGGTTTCTCCAGCATTAAATATGACCAGTGATATTGTTAGCATTTTTTCAGAAACCACCAAAAAAATCTTCTCATAGCAAGTATCTTAGTTTGTAAAAAGCTGTTTCTCAAAAGATATTGTGGTTGTAGACCTACATATCTTTTAACGACTTCCTATACAGATGTATTCCAGCTGCTGTTTCATCAGAAAGCACCACCTCCGATGACAGGTATATCTTTAAATTTGCCTTTATTTCAGTTACTACTAGCTAAAACTAAGGGCATCTGACATTACTCAGCTACATTTTTAATTGAATCATAAAAGAATCTCTGTATCCTGTTGCACAGACCTGGTACTGAGATCTCTGCCAGCTGCAAAACATGTTGTTTACTTGAAACGTATAAACTGGACAAACACAAAATGAAAATTGTTGAAAATATGTAAGCAAGAAAAAAAGATCTCTGATACGGCTTTTATAACATGGCATTTTGGATTTCAGGTGGAAAAGTACATATTTCATAAAAAAAATACATGAATTTTCATACACATATCCCAAAATTTCAATTGCTCTTTAAGAAAGTAGTAGAAACACCCAATAAAGAAAAATTGAGTTTTAAAAATATACTGTTACGGAAATGTGCAGAGAAACATCAAAGTTACTTTTCAATAATTTAAAGATGTCATATTTTTCCTTGCAGATTTTAAGCCTTGATCTGTCTAGAAACATCTGTGTTATGCTCTGTGTATGACTAGTTTCATAGCCTATGCATGTATCAGCCAGATTTCACTTTGTGAAGAAACAATTTAAGTAAGTCATTTTACGTTCATCTGATTAAACCACACATATCCTCTCTATGTATCCACATTTTAAATTCTAAAGGTTGTTTATAATATTTTGTCCAGTTATTCTGACAACTGAGAATTATATTACATTGACATTAGGGTTCAACATAATTCATTTGTTTATTATATATGAGCCATGAAAATACACTTTTTATAGTTATTGTAAGAATGTAAGTCTTTTTAATGTCAAGCATATGCTTTCGACATTAGTTTTACACTGTAATTTTTAAGATAAAAGGTTTTCTTTAAAATCTTAGTTAACATAAGGATTTAGGAATAGAAAAATCTCTTCTTCAGAGGATTGAAGAAGACAGTGTATGCTGTTACTGCCTCTAGGCCTGGCTGTAGAAGAAGTATGAAATACTGAGTGAAAAGAGCTTCTCAAATACTACAGACTGAATTTTTCAAATCCTGCATAATCTTCTAAGAACAATACTAAAATGATGGGTGGCCAGACTGCTGCTGAAACAGCCAGCAGAGGACTATATCTAACTTTATCTCATCCTTCAATAAGACCCACAGAACCACAAAGGGCATACAGTCTTTTTATATGTTTATTGTAATCTCCTTCACAATTCTGAATGTAATTAGGCTTAGCAAGTATAGTAATCTTACTTTTTTTTTTATTTTCACTGCACTTTTAAAAATATTTTCCCAGCCTTTGTAAAAAGACTAGTATTCTTCTGTAACCCTCAACTGATCAGCATTCCACCATTGTTGAGAGTAGGTTAGTTTGTCAATTCTGTTATCATAGCAACACCCTCTGAATGGCAAAATCACTGTAAATACTGTACAACTATGTCAAATGAATAGAAAGACTCTTCTCTATGGGTACGTTTCCCTGAAAAGGTAAAAGAAACTTGTGACACAGAAATAGAGAAATTCATACCTCACTGTGGATTGGGTTGAGAGCGATAACTTTCTAATCCTTTTTAAATGGACCAGTTCAGCTCTGAGACTGTCTGTTATCAGATCAGTGATTTCTTCCCAACCCCCAGTTGCAGGTACTACATCCAGTCCTCAGTTCTGCTGTGAGATGAAAAAAAGAAAGCATTGTTCTTCCTCTTCATTGCTTTCACAGAGAAGACACTAAGGGTTGGAAAGGAACCCAGGGAACTAAGACCCCAACGTGCCATGAGACACTCAGGGAACTGCAGATGTCCCCTGAGCTGTTATAGCTTCTGCTGCCAGAGGGTACATCCATCAGTCTCCTTTGGGCTCTGTCCTAGAGCTCATCTGGCTGTCTCGAGTTGTTTTCTTTGAAAAACCCTGCTCAGACCCAGCAACACATACACATCCTTCCAGACTTTTTTGGGAAGGCATCAGCCCATTTTGCCCAAGACCAGTACAGAACAAAAGGCTTCCAAGGTCATGAAGGCGTCAACAACTTGGCACATTTCCTAAAGGGCAGAGCAAAATACTGGTTTTGTGCTGGTTTCAGCCTCTCACAGACCTCCCAGACCTAACTTTACTGTATTTATGGCATGTTAATTGCCATTTGCAACATAGCATTGATCCACAGAATGGTTTGTCCTCCTGAGTCTGACAGAAAATGTTTCAGAAAAAGGTGAACAAAAACCCAGAATGAACAGGTGCAGAATAACCTCTCTGTGAGGGTAAATATCAACCTAACCTCCACTAACTTGTAGTTCTCTTATGCTTTTGCAAACCATAAGTATATCCTGTACATTACTTATCTTGTCTAGTTAACTATTAATGTTCCTATTATCTGTATCTAATCATTTTTTAAATCCTGCTAAGCCCTTTGCTTCAATTATCTTTTAGCAAGCAGTCCTAATAGATAATTACACAGTATATAAAGAGCATTTCCTTTAAATCATGGTTAAACATGTTTTTTCCCAATTTCACATCCCTTTTCTCTTCTCTTCTGAGACCCATAAAAGGAGTCTCCCAATTTACATTCCCTCTGTTTGAATTTCCAATATTTTGTCTCTGTTGCTTAGTCTCTCTTACTTGTCTCCTTCCTAGCATGAACTATCTCAGGCTCTGACGATGCAGAGGTTTCTACACAATGCTCATGATTTTAGCTCATTGGCACGAATGAATTTAGGCTTTGTTTTGCTTTGCTTTGTGTTCTTAGATGTGACTACCATCATTTGGCATACTCTCAGTTTACATAACCATATTCTCCTCCATCTTCTTGTCTACCTTAGCATTGTTTGATTTTTACTACTGATGTTGTATTATGAGCAGAGATATTCATTACAGTTCAGATGATGAAAAAAAATGTTTTTCCTGTATGCTGACAGAGACATTTGTTTCCAACAGTCCCTAGAAGCTCTGTTTAATCCAAAATAGGTAACATTATTTGCCATGCATAGCTACAATTATAAAAATCCTGTGACAGGCTTTAAAAAAAACACTTTGGGTCTCAGGACTGTGTGCTTATCTATTAAGGATGATTCAGAATTTTTCAGCAAAGCATTTTTGCATTGAAGTAAAACTTCTGTTTCAAATGTTTCACCCTTCTAGAAAAACATTTGGTGGTAACCTTTCTATCTGTATTAAGTTCACATGAAATTGTGACAAAAATAAGTGTGTTTCTGCATGTATGCATGTAAGAACAAGAGAGGGATGGGAGCCAGGGAGGCAGGGAAGGAGGAAGGTTGCCAGTGCTGTAGAGTGGGGTCTGTTGCCAAGGTTGAGGAGTCCTGAGACTCAAGACTCTGTTCTGAGTGCTGAAATCTATGGATGTATACTTGGATTTCCTGTCTACCAGGACCTCCTGGCATTTCAAAAAAAAAGTTTAAAGTATCCAAACTGCTCAAACATCACATTTTCATACCATGTGCAATTCTCTTTTTTTTTTCCTGTCAGTCCCATCCCTTGGAATTTGCTGTTATCCTGAGACTTTCAGAAATAGACATTTTCTTTTCAAAGGCAGCACTTATTTTCCCCTATTACATTCATCATAGTATTTTTTAATTATGTCTACTTGTCCAATAAATTTACTAGTTAATGAAGAACTGGTTTCTCTGGTTTCGATCTCATGAACATCCCCTATGATACTTTTGAAAGAAAGATGGAGCATTTACTGCCATCATATTGACAGGTGCAGAAACTGATTTTAGTACTTTGTGTCATTTCTACCCTTCTTTTCTCATACACCTCAGAACTGCTACCTCAAACCTAGTCACAAAACAGTGTTAGATTTCATTTATGAATGTTAACTATTATTTGTAAGAAGAATACAAACTTCTCCTGGCAACCTTGTTGTTTTTCTATTAGAGATACATTTCACTGGACATTTTAATTTTTACATGCTTCAGAGACCAGAGTGACAAATTTTTTTTTTGATTGCTTTTGCTTTGTGGCTGGCTAAATAAGAATTAAGGAAAACTGGCAAGGTGTGTGAGTTCATGGCCATTTGGTTAGAGGGCTCTACATGGAGAAACAGTACAGCTGGCAGCAGAACTGACGTGATTCAATGAGTCTCTGTTGCCAAGACAGAGCTCAGCACCAGGGATGGCAAAAGTCTGCCCCAGACATATGATACCTTTCAAGTAGGAAGCACCCTGAGAGGAAAGGGTGGGAGAAGGGCAAGCAGCTGCTGAGAGTCAAGAAATTATGGATCAACAAGCATATATAGCTCATGACACCAGTTGTCTGGAGGTGGTCAAATGTTGATGGAGGTGGGTCTATTATAACCTAAATTTGGTTTTGCTAACAGCCATGCAAAAGATATCTGTAACTGGAACACAAAGCAAGTTGAACACATAGTTGTACTGCTGTGGAAACCTGAGGTGTCCCATGATTTTTCTAGGCACTACTTTACAAATACATTTAGTGTGTGGGCTGCGTAGACACTCTAATCCCCTGAACGCCCCCAATCTGCATACTTAGGAATACTGAAGGAATTTCCACAATGTTTTTTGAAGTTGTACTTGATAAAGCATGAAAGCTGGTATTTATGATCCTACAGGATGTAAGGCACCTCCCTCTTTCCAAGGGTATTGTCACATGATGCGAGGCCTCCATGAGCACAGGCCCAGCAGGTTTCACCTGGTGCATTCACGTGGGGCATGTTTGGTATTGCATTGTGCAGGTTTTTAATACTTGTGTAACAATACTACTGTTCAGCTCTGACCTGTCAGGGCAGTTCTGTGTGGGAAGATGAATGCCATGTACCCTCCATATCATGTTGGGATTCTGTCCCACAGCATTATTCTCTGGCTCTCAATAAACCTCTGCCCTCAACCGCCCCAGATTTTGGCAAAGTGTGTCTTTATTGTCTCAACAGTGTTGACTGTTCCCTCATCTCTACAAACACACAAATGCAAGCTTAAGTTGAACCTTGTCTTTCTAGAGGGGAGATAAAGGAAGATTTCATCTTCACTGATGCTCTACTTGCTGATCTCCCTCTTGAAAGTGAGAGTTCTTCTAAAATGAAGACATAAGAAGGTGAGCTTCTGGATGTTGTAGCACAAAACTTGGCTAACTAGACTTCAGAAGCCGAATCAGACAAGTTTTGGAGCTGCAAGCCCTCATGTAATTTGATAGGAACATACCGTCCTCTAACTTCCAGCTTTTTCAGGTGCAACCGTACCTAATCCCCGTGCGAACGGCAAACCAGTATGTTGCAAGTGGACACAAATTCTGGATACCAACCAGCTCTACACCAGCGGGGTGCACTCAATATCTGCATCTGCAGTGCTAGCAGGCCTTCTCAGGTGCAGATCTTCTGTCTGTGCTTCCCTGGGTTTTCCAGGCTCAAGGGTATATGTGGCTGAGTTTGCCAGAGCACAGTCTGCAGTTCTTCCAATTCCTTATGCATGAACCTTTCATGCCAGGGGTGAGCAAGTCTCAGCTTTAATCCCTGATTAAATTTGGCAAAGTGACAGAGAAGAAAGAAACATAAACTTAACTGGAATTTGCTGACTGCTAAAAATCATATATATACTTATTTTTTAATATATAGTATTAAAATTCTAAAAATTCTTTTGATACAAAGCACCAAAGAATTACTGAAATTCTCCTATTGTGGCTTTTGCTCTTTCTGTAAGTCAGGACGTCAGAGCTTAGAGGGTGAATCCTTTCTGTTCATGCTCTGCAGGCCACATCTGGAAGGTGTAATATTTTCTCAAGTATTTTCTGTGCACAGACAGGGACTACATGTTTTGGTCATTAATGAGCACTACTTTCCTATTGCTACAGTTTTAAATAAGGAAAATAGAACAGGTGCAACCCAAATTTTGAGAGAAAAAAGATGTGGATTGCTGTGACATTAACACATGAAAGCATCCCAATTTTCTTGTTGAAATGATCCATCAGAAAAAACCCCTTAAAACAAATGAAACTTTTTATTTATTTCCAAGTAAGATAATTAAAAAGAACAATAAGGTAATGGCAAAGAAAAGATAGATTTAGGCATTGAATGGAAAAATGGCATGGAAAAAGTCTATCATTACTCTTTCAGACATCCAAGGTGCGTGAATCTCGGATGTCTGAAAGGTTCAATTTTCTCCTTTGTCTGGAAATATTTGAACAATTTTTTTTCTCTTGTTCAAATTGAAAATTTGAACAAGAGAAAAAAATACTCATTCACTTATTCAGGGAGAATAAACTCCTGGATGTTTTAGAAGGAGTTTCTGCATGGCTTCAGATAATAGGGTCAGTGAATGTTTCAGGATCCCATATAGATAGGAAAGCCTCAGCTCTCAGCTAGAAAGACACATCACTTATTTCAGAGCATTCACTGCTTGTGGAGCTTGAGCTCTCAGTGCAAATCCACTTAAACAGACAGTAGAGCCAAAAGTCTTACTCCTGGCTAAGGAGTGAAAATCAATCAAATGACATTTCTTTTCCTTATTGTAAATATGTGAATCATTAAAAATATCAGAACTTTCTTTTTGTGCTCAGATAGAGTTTCTTCATTTTTTTAAAATTTATTTTAGTTTTTAACTGTAGGTCTACATGTGTGGGTAACAGAGGAATATTTCTACATGAAATTTTTCTGTCAGTTATTCAGAAATGAAGACAGAATGAGCTCTATGCCAAACTGGATGTTGGTTAGTTGTGCGATCATTTCCTTAAATAAAAGTGATTTCTGGGAACAGCAAACTTCTACCACTTCAAACCAGCTACTAGGCTTCTCCTGGAATAAAACAAAGTCAGCTATCTTAAGTACTACTATTCATCTGTAAACATGCATGATACTCTTACAACAGAAAAAGCAATATTTCCCTTATAACATCATAAATGGCCCAATAAACGACAATGACGATAGCAGGGCTGCCAGAAAGTCCTAAGCAAGTGAAATGTCACAGTTTATGGGTTCTGGGTGATGATTACTAGGGTGGATATTCTCAGGCATGTCTGCTAGTTGATGCCTGCAGCCTGGGCACTTTTACTCATTCATTGACTAAACACAGCGTGAGTCATTAACCTTTATATTTGCACACACACACACACACACATATGTACACACACGTACACACATACATGTGCACATACCTACCCTGAACAGCTGGGCTTCTAAAAACTTTTGAGCTGTAAACATCAATAATTTTTTTTTTCTGGCAGCTACAGGAATTATTTCCTTCTAAGTATTTCATAACATCCCCTAAAAACCTTCTCCTGGCCTTTCTCATCAATGGGAATTGTTCTGCAGGCACACCCACACACGCACACTCACACACACATACGCAAACACACGCAGAGTAAACTGAAAATAGCAAATATGCCATTCAAGAAGGCTGTCATGGAAATAAAGTTCCAGGGCACTGAGCAAGTGTAATAAAACAACAAAAGGTTGTGCTTTTACGTCGGCTGCCTTGTCCCTGCTCTCTTTGCTTGCTAAAAAACCCAAACACATAGAAAAAGAACAAGCCAAAGAAGATGAAATAGCTTGTGAAGTATTTGTCAATTCAACTCTCATTAGAGAAAATAGTTAAAATAATTATGTTCAAATGTGGAAATACTTTTCTTGGAGAAAAAAAAAAAAGAAAGGAACAGGCACCTGGCCAGCTTTGATATACTTCAGCTGAGGACTTAGATCAAACATTAAACCTTCAAGCGTCTGGTTTCACCTAAGGTGGTAATGCATATTCAGCATGGATAAGGAACCACAGATTTAAAGGTTTTTGTGTGCTTAACTCTTGTGTTGTCAGGAACTCATATACTTTGAAAAAATGCTTACAATTTAAATGAAAAGTCTAATAATAACTAAAAACACCCTGAAGGGCATTTGCCTGCCAATTTTCACATAATTTCTGAAATCACTGCAGGGTAATTGGTTCTCCTGTTAGTAGGAGTTGGATATAGGAGAGTATTTGAATGAACAAGAGTCATAAGGTACCCACTGCATGCACAAGAGATCCAAAGAGAAGAGGAGCATGAAGGCTACTCCCGGGAGGAAGGAGGATATTTTGACCAAGGATCTCATTGCTTCACCATGAGAAGAGAAACAGACATGAAAGGCAGGAGTTGGGGTCTGCAGCCTCCTCCCTACTACCCAGGTCAGTATTGCCCTCTGGCCTCAGCTTCTGCATAAACTCAAGCTTTTGGTGTTGTTCTTACATAGATATCTTCTCAAAACTGCCTAAGAGCCATGTGCAGTCGGCCAAGCTGAGGGAGAGAGAGGGACAGAAAGAGAGAGAAAGAATGTCTCCTTTAGTAGGCAGCTCGTCCTGTCTTCATTTTGTGTTCAGAGAAACTCCTCTTATGAGGCTGTGGATAGCTTACATGAATAATTCCTGGTATTTTATTAGCTTGAAATCCTTGTTCTTTTTTTAACTGATTAATGTATTTTTAAAAAAAAAGACAGTTGTACAGAGGAAAGCTGGGCTGTGTCTTGGTCTTTGTTAATAATGTTGTAGGTTTATACTTGAGCATTAATAATTGCTGTTGTTTATTCTTTATTTGCAAAATAGAGAAGACAACCCTTTCCTGTCTCACAGGGGGTCAGTGGCACCTAATGAATTCTTGTGTTGCATTTTCAGCTGCAGGTTGAAATGCTGTGCATACTGAACCAAGATAGCAGTTTCAAACACTTTTCTGGAACTCTGGATGTTATTATGGACCATTGTTCTAAAAGCACCCTAGGGCTGTGATGGTGAATGAGCAGACACAGGAAGTATAGATGTAGATGGAAGAAAATTATCAGCTTTTCTCTTTTTGCCAAAAAGCAATGCTTCTTTTATTTTTCTCTTTTACAAATCCAGATGTTGTTGCTTCTATCTTTCTTTAATGGGTCTCAATGGATACTACTGTTGTAGGTTCGAGTTTCTCCTACCAGGCTGTATTTTCTCTGGTTACCATTTTAACAGCTGATAGATGGATGGAAGGAAACCTAATTTCTTCTTACCCTGTCTAACATCTAGTCTGTGCATCACCATGGATTCACACCATACACCTACTCTCTTTTTCACTTTATTATGTTAGGTAACTAGTTGAGTCTACTCTAAGCATTAGCTCAAGGGATCAGAAAGAACTGTGATTATTTCTAAATAGGATTGAGGAATTTGGCAGACATTAAGAACATCTGTAGTTATGCTTCTGTCCCCTGCTTGATGCTCAAATTTATGCTGCCTATGATTGCCTGGAGGAACAGGAAAGCCTCCATGTCACACACCCAGTTTATATCTGGTCAGATAAGTTTCGGTGCTTTCACTATGTTGGCCATGGCAAGGAACACAAAGACTGATGGGCAATTTCTGTAATTGCATGTTTCCGTGGAACTATTAGCCAATGAGTAGAATTCCTGCTGTTACAAATATAACAGGGGGGAGAAGCGTGCTGTCAAAATGAATTAAACGCAGCTCTGGTTTAATTAGCAAAGTGGACTGCACTGCAACTGTCCAAGACTTTCTACTGAATATGCACTTTAAGTTGCATGATCTAAAATAGAAAAAGGCTCCTTCACTTGAGCAAATGAATATGCAGGCCCCAGCTGGAAAAAGCAGAAGCACGCTAACCCTGCCAGACTGCTCAGAGACCATATTTTACTCATCCTCACTTCCAGCCCACAAGAAGAGCAACAAAGATGCCTTGAGGAGGGAGCTTACTGCCAGTGGGCATGCTTAGTCCTAAAGCCCTGACTGCAGAGGTGCAGAGACTCTGTAGGGAGTCCCTTCGGTGGGGAGCCCCTCAGAGACTGCATAGACATTAGTGGCACAGGGATCGGGAAAAAGTCTAGTCCTGGCATGGAAAAACTGTAATTAAAGGTTGTGTAAATACCTGTGCACCCCTACATTTGTCTACAGCATGCCACAGATGTGCCTTGGAAGAAAGACTTTGCCCACCACTGGCTCCTGCATCATGCCCAACTGAAACTTTCAAGAATAAAATAGTGTCAGCGTCCAGGTTTCAAATGTTTGTATAGGATCTTCCATAAGACTTGAATTGAGTGAATGGGAGTTATGGTTGAATAAGTTCTCCTCTAATAATTCACTCTGATATGCTCTGATTTTATAACATGGACAGTGTTTTGTACTGCACTCTAGCAGGCAGTACGTGATTTAAGGATAGTATGCATGCATTTTGCCTTCCTTTTGCATC
The DNA here is from genome assembly GCA_013397775.1 of Eulacestoma nigropectus. Classification (NCBI taxonomy): domain Eukaryota; kingdom Metazoa; phylum Chordata; class Aves; order Passeriformes; genus Eulacestoma; species Eulacestoma nigropectus. Next base: position 281,246 of record VZTE01003000.1, read on the forward strand.
CTTCAACTTGCATTGCTATCATTCAAAAAGCTGAATAGCAAGATGTATAAGATACATAAAAAGCAGGAAAAACTGAGACTATTCATTGATAGAATGATAGGGACCTGAGCCGTACAAGCAAAAGGGTCTGATGAAATGAAACTTTGGTCATGTGAGCAATTCAGATCAAAATAAAATCAGCCTTTCCTTCTTTAGTTCACTACTTCATGGAGAGCAATTAATGAGGTACTGTGTGCAAACATTCCTGAGTATCATTCATCACTTGGCTAATCTGCCTGCCAACCTGCACAGCCATACCTTTCCACAAGAAATTTCCTCTCTCTCTTCCTACCTTCCCTCTCTACCCTGACTAAATCCCTTTTTTAGGGGAGTGGATGTAGTCAAAGGAAGAAAAGAAATTAATGAGATAAGGAAATGAAGGAATAGTTTCCCTAACAGAGCAGATACATTAATTTACATAATCAATCAAGGTATGATTGATGACTTTTCACAGATGACTTTTTTTGACGCCATCACCACACAGGTTAATCTTAATGTTTTCATATGAAGAAATGACTTCCTGTTTCCTATTTTAGGATTTCCTGATCCATCCTAAAATTCATTTTCCAGATATACACGAGGACAGGAAACTCTTTATATCACTGGATCAGGAAAGAATACCATCAGCAGCATTGAAACAATCTCTGTGGACATTGGATGTGGCTTTTCCTGAAGTATCGGATATTGGCTGCTGCCTCTTAAAAAATTAATCTGACAACTTTTTAAATCTCTCTGATTTCTCTATGGTGTTGTATCTTTACCATTTGTCTTCCTCACCTTATTCCCAACCAGGTTATCTGAGAGAATAAATGGGAAATGGTTAATACGCAACTACAAATTCAGAAATACTCTCGCACTTGAAGCACGTTGTGTACGATAAGGGGTCTGAAAGGAATTAGAGGAGGCTCAGATGCACAAATGCTTATGTCAGTATACTCCCATACCTCAGAGAAGCATCTAGTTTTGTAGAATATCCCTTTATAGACTCCATAGACATCTGATAACATCCTACATTTTAGAATAGGAAATAAGTGAGTGTTACAAACAATAGGAGAAAGAGAAGGATGATGAGCAGATTATTTTTAAGCACATGACTTAATGCAGATAATTTATAGGAATCCTAATCAAGCAGAGCTCAATTTCTTATTCATTAATTAGTAACAGGAATACCCACTGCCACTGGAAGCTAGTGGCTTCCCCCAGAGCTGTGGTACAACATCATAAGCAGGGATGCTCAGGGAGGAGCAGGTAGAAGGCAGCTTCATGAGCTATACTGGGAATGTGCTCCTTAACCTGTTCAAAATGGGAGAAGAAAAAAACAGGGACACCGAAGATGCCTTACAAGCACAGCAGGCACTGATAGCACAAGGTGTTTAAAACCAGATTTGCTTTGATTTATCTGTCCTATGGCTCTGCCAATCAACCAGCAGTGCCTGCATGCCAGAAATTACTTCTTTGTGTACCAGGTAGAGTCCTTGAACCTCGGTTGCCTCAGTGTACATGTGGCTGGACTTTGCCTGCAAGGCCCATGGCTATCAAGGGACTCTTCACCCCAGGTACTACTGTTAACAGGGGAAAGAGAAGACAGAATGCAATACTATTTCTCGTCTGCCCGTCTGAATTCTGAACTGGCGTTTACTCTTCCTTGTTCTGCAGAACATCACTCAGGCCTGGATAATACCTCCTCGCTTTATCCAAATATCTGACTATCTGGTTTCCTGTCACCTTTTTGTTAGCCCGAAGATTCTTCTAGCCTACATAGAAATGGGACTTGATGAAAAAATAAATGCCAAATAAAAAAAAAGGACCCTCTACATATAAATAAGAAGGAAGGTCTGCCGTCAGACTTGGCCTTTTTTGGCACAGTAGAAGTCATCCAGCTTCAGTGCAGCATCATAGGTTCAGGGGAGGCAGCCTACAAGTCATGTCCTTATTACTGACCTATAGATGCTTCCAAGTTCCCAGGTCCAGATACCAACTTTTATATTGGTGTGGGTCAGATGCTAAAATTCCTCAGAAGAGAAAGTGAACATAGAAAATAGATCAGGGATCCTGTAGGTATTGCATCAGTCTAAAGTGTTACATCTCATCATAAGGGCAGGACACTGACATAAAAAATCTTAGCTTGTTTCCCCTCATCCTCCGAAGACTGAGAAAAGAGTTCTACATGGACACTCTGGCTTGAAACAGTCGTGCAGTTTTGAAGAGACCTCCCTGTTTGCCTCAGTTCCAGCATCTTGGTTCAGATGGCAATGGGATTTTGGTGCACACAAGTTAAATTCCCCTTGGAGGAAACTAAAATGAAATTATCATTTCACAAGTGTTCAATGCTCCATGGAGACAGTGGGTTTTGAGCCAGGGTGTGGGCCACATTGCCACTAGGTGTTATATAAAATATCTGTGCTGTGAGGAGGCTCTTGACTCTTCCACAGATCCCATAAAGCATCTCTTCTGACATTCAAATGAGCAAGTGTCATCTCTGTCTTTCTATTTATCAACAACTGTTATGCCTCAGCTATTTTTGCAAAGACATTCCATCCTCTACAGAGGCATCCCTGGGTTTGCTACCTTTCCTTTAGCTACCAGTCCAACCTTGCCACGGTTTCCTTTTCCAACTTGCAGTTTGTCTGTCAAAGTACCAGATACCTGCCCATTCTCCTGGAAGATTTACAGACACTTGATGAAATGACACCTTTCATCAAACTGTGAGATGAAGAGGCTGAAAACTTCTTGGACAGTTGAATAACATAGTGGCAGTATCAGCAGCTCACTAGCAATGTTGCTTGAAATTTGAGCAAAGAAAGATAGTTTTTCTGAAGAAAATAATCACATTGTGAGGACAGGGGAAGGTCTGGGCCCATTACAGACAGCTTTAAAATTCTGTGACTGGGAGTCCACCACAAAGTTGGCTGTTTGTTTGAACCTCCATAGCCCTGTGTCACAGTGCCACCAGGCCAGTACTGACCTACAGAGCCCCCACCTAAACCTTGCAGAAGGCATGTGAGGACATTCAGAGAGGCTTCTGCTTTGGCCACTCCCATCATAACTTGCAAAGGTCACCCTCTGTACTGGTTAATTGGAGCATGGGTACAATTTCATACTCACATCTCCATGATGGGAAGAGAAGAGGTGAACCTCTAGCAACTGTATTACAGGTGTGTATTTGTAGCTGTGGTTTAGCATATTGATGATCTGACTACTTTGCAAAGTATTCTTCAAGGTCTGAAGTCTGCCAGAGTATTTTTTTATGTAGCAACTATTTCTACATTCAAAACTTTTCATCCAGTGCCACCCAGCAGGAGCATCTAGCTCAGTCCAGACATCCAGGAAAGCTGTGAATACAGCACTCTGTGGTGATTCATCCTTCTTATCGTGCTGTAAACTGACACTCTTGCATGGTCCCTTCCTGTAGGCACGGGATTATCACCTGAAGATGTAGTGATGGTACCATTCACGATAACACTACTGCTCCCACTTCTGCCCGCAGTCATGAGACTGAAAAGCACATGCTGAAAGTGAAAGGCTTCCCTGTGTTTACAACACAAACATGCTACTGGGGTAGCATCTGGCTACCACTCCTCTCCATCTTTCCTCTACATCCCCTTAAAAGGGCCAGGATCTCAGGAGCAGGAGAAGTGACAACAAGAGCAGCTCCTTCGCCTTCCTTCAGAGCTTCAAGCCCAGGTTCCTGGGAAGAGAAGAAGGAGGAGAAAGGGACTTAGAGAGGAATCTATACCCAGCAGTGTCAGGTAGACAGCCTGGTGGAGAGACAAAAAGCTCCGGATAGCACACTGACTGCTTCCCTCTTTCCAACAGACAGTTACAGGCATTGTGTTGCCATTTTTACTTGGCAATGTTTACCGGTTTTTACCATCATTGTCCCCCACTGCGGTGTGTTACAACTGACAAGTGGCGGGGACTATTCCCCAGAGGGTTGTTTGCACTCCTGGGCAGGGGTTTTTCCCACTCCCTGCATCTCTTCCTGGTCTCTCTTCCTCTGTCCTTGCTCCTAAGTAGTTCTTTCTTAGCCATGTGGGTTTTCCCACCAATTTCCCTACCATACTGACTTCCTTAGAAGTGATGAGGCCTGTCAGCTCAGAAGATGAAGTCACCTATGCTAACCCGTTTCTGCTTAGATACAGGTATTTCACCTTGAGCTAAAGCTCTGAGACATCCTAGCATGTGCCGTCTTTTTTTTTTCCATAGGATGCCTGAGAAGGGACTGTGGGTTGATGACCCATCATGGCATGGGAGGAGTATGGTGGTTCCTTGAATAGCTGTGTCACTGTGGAAAGCTTGGCCCCTAAGTGTTCATGAGTAAGAGGGCCAACACACAAAGCTGGGACTCTAGCTTTAAGTCCCTCTGGGGCAAGGAGCTGGGGCAATTTGTGAGGCTGGAAGGGCTCAGTCTCTGTGAATCAAACATTTGAGGCAAAAGCCAAGGCACAGAAAAGGTGGGAGATTTTTTTCCTAAAATTTGAAAAGAATGAAAGAGAAGTATGACAAAGTTCTGTCTAACATGGGAGGAGAATCTTCCTGCTGAGGGGTCACTTCCCACTGCTTGGGACCAGCTAGATCTACTACTGCAACATTTACTGATTGTCCCATCCCTGAGCAGCTTCAACTAACAGAACCTTCAATAAGCTTTTCTCCCACCATTGTGTCGCCGCCAGCTCCCTGCAGTGCCACATGCAAGCAAACCACCCTCAAGGCCCTCTTCTCCTGTCAGATCTTTGTTAAGCAGTAAAAAACACACCCACGCACCATGCCTTTCAGCTGAATCCCATGTATATTCCAGCTGCTACATCCCCCAGAGCAGCTACTCCAGGAAAGACCTGTGAGGGCAGGAGACTCATCTCAGGAGAGTGAGGGTGGCTTCCTGAGACTTACTGAGTCAAAGCACATACTGACACACAGAAAAAGTCATAGGAGGCAGAAAGCTAGAGGAGACTTAACTAGAGTAACCATCTTTGCTGAAAAGGAATAGTGTATTGAATGACGCTGTTGAGAAATTGAAGCTTAACACTACGGCTACAAAAATCCACCATTGCCTCTTTCAGAGGAAGAGGAGGAATAAGCAGATCTAAAAGACACTTTGGGATTTTTTTTCTTTTTTAAACTTTATGATTTCCATTATGAAGTTTAATTTCTGGAAAAGATGGGGACACGTAAGCATCCTGTTTCAGATGTTCTCCATCCAAAGGAACAGTAGCATGCATGTCACCATAGGTGTTTCACATGCAGGGTGCAACAGGTTGTGCACACTTTTTCTGAGGAAACTGTTACTCAGCGTTTCAGTCCAAAGTGTCTTCTCCCACAATCCTGCAGGACACAGCAGGCACCCATAATTTGGAGGGCACTGTCATCAAGGCTGCTTTGTGTGACCCTCCACATTTCAGTCGTGCTGAAATGACGACTTGCACACACAGTAAGAAGCTCACTGCAGTAAGGGAGCATTCCTATACGGACAGTGTAGTCCTTAGCACAGACTCATGATCCAGTCATGCATGGATGAACAGCATTGCTACCTGGCCTGAGTGTCCTGAATGATCCTTGTTCAGCTTGAAAAGATGGTGCCTGCAGCCCTCCGACTGAATGGCCAGAGCTGCAGAAGGCATGAGTATCCTCAGTCCTTTTGGCAAGTTCTACCAAGGCATCTTGGCCTGCCTTTGGCCGGAACAAGTGGTGGCAGCCCTTACAGTTTAGGTGATCACAGCTTCCATGCTCTGGGAAGCAGGGGGAAGAAAAAGGGCCCTGTCCTTCTCTCCCACAACACACACAGCGTAATGCAGCCCCTGAATGGAAAAGGTCTCAATGATTTTGCTTATGTCAGTTATTTGCTCCGGATGTAGGAAGGAGCTGTGGAGAATGGTCTTGGAGAGCTTCACTGCACCCTGCCTGTGGTGGACTTGTCCATCCCACACTGATTAGCCACAGACCAGGCTTTGAAGTTTGTAAAGTCCCACAGGGTTACAGCTGCTATTCTGAATACAGATATCAGCTTGCAAAATTACATGTCAGGATGGCAAGACCCTGAAGCCAGCTCACAGGAGAGATTTTTGGTGGTGTTCCAACTGCAGTGGGAAATTTCATACCTGCTACTGGTCATCCCAATGGTGATGCTGTCCCAGTAGTCTCAATTCAACATCAATCAAGCCTGGGCAAAGTCATTAGACAGAAATCTGTGCATGCAAGTGTCAGTTTACTATTGCTGTCCTACCGGGGTACCTGCTGAAGCCACAGGATTCACTCCTTGACTGTGGCACAGAGCAGCAAACACTGTGCAGGCTGTGAGGAGGGAAGTGGACAGAGGTGCAGGTGGTATCTTGCACAGCATGAGCAGGAACAGAAGTGATACTTCTTTGTATGTTCGATGTTAGACAGATATGTTTGATGTTAGACAGATAATACTAGGAGGAAACTGCTGTGAATGGTGGCATTTATCTGCATGAGGCAGACAGACAGTGTGGCACTTCCTAGAGGAACCCAAAATCCAGGAAAAAAGGTCTGAAGCACAGATTTCCTTTGGAAAACTTTGAATCACACACAGAGGTACTCAACTGAAATAAATCATATCCCAAGTAACCTCCAAAGTGCCTGTAAAGGATATAATACAAGAGTGTCATCACTGACTGCTTTGGCCTACAAATCCAGTTGTATTACTGCAATTAATTTGCTAATGTAGCCACAGCATGACTCTATTCAATTAGCATCAGGGAAGATCTAGTTAAGCTTTCAAGTATACTTGTATAGGACAAAGTAGGTATAAATTGGCTAGCACTAAGTTATATTGGGAGAGTAGAGGGTTTCTAATCTTGCAGTGAGATCCTGTAACAGTTTTCCTGTGTGGCAGCGAAACAAAAACTATCGCTAGCTGGAGTTGAACAGGCGAAGAGGAACAAAATTTGTGACTGACTGCAATATCATGAGACTAAATTATACAGCTAAGGCAGTCCACAGTGCCATGTACAGCTGAGAAAATCCCAAAGTACACTTTCGAGTCTTCCATCCTGGGCCATGGCAACAGAGGTACTGAAGGCAAGTGAGCATACCCAGCATCCTTGGGCTGCTTAGGAAGACCAGGTCCGGGTCATAGACAGAATAATGAGCAGGAGGTCGAGGTGGCCTCTGAAAACCAGTGTGCTCTGAAGTTGAGGTGATGCATGGGTGCCACAAAATGTCACTACAACTCTGTTCCCTCTGCTAGCCCGTGGTAATAGACTAGGAAGAGGAGAACAAAGCAGAAGCAGACAGTTCTGCTGTGTGTCTGTAATAACCAGGATGCCTTTGTAGTTGGCAGAAACACAGTTTCAGGAGGGGAGTTTGATTAGCGGTTTGTGAAAGCAATTACATGATCTAGTTTATTTTTAGTTCCTCCTATCAGTGGGAAAATCTTCCACCGATTCTAAGAGGTTTTAGTGTAAATCCAGCATAACTGTGTGTATTGCAAAGAAAAATAAAGAGTAAACATCTTCATATCTCTGTTTATTAGTTACCTTTTCAGAAATGTGGTAACTAATTAAATGTATATAAATTATGAATATATTTACTGTGCACATTTTTAAAACAAATAGTTCTCCATTTTCATTTATTTCCTGAGGGTTGACAAAAGGAAATATATCCATACTGGGGAAGATTTTCTTAACCTAGCAAGAGAAACTAGGAGACTGCTGCCTTGCTTTGTAGATTTTAAAGACAATGTTTAGTCTTCTCTTGGCCATGGTATTTTAGATCATAGGACCTCTACCTGGCTTGTTTCAACACAGCTTCTTACAAGCAGCACCTTAACTATCTTCAGTAACGAATGCACTTGGCATCTGTCTAGGTTCATTGAGTCAGAGACAGAGAAAGACCATTATATCATCTAATCCAGTATTTGTATCTATGTGTATGTATGACAGAGGTACTGCTTGATAGGAAACCTTCAAGTTATACTTCATTCTCTTTCTTTTTGTTTTTTTTTTTTTTTTGCCAGTCCATGCACTGCAGAATCGGCTCTGTTCACAGGCTCATTATTAACATCTTTCCAGTTTAAGCCTTTGGGTCTACTCTTGCAAAACCTTCCTACATAGCTCTTACTCAGAGCTATTTTACTTTAAAAAATGAGAATATTTTCATAGGCAGATTGGTCCAAAGATTTTAAATTAGTTCTTTAAGATTGTTTCCTGTTAATTAGAGAGGAAAGAGCTCCATCTAGCTGTTTTGGGCCCAAAAGTGGAGGTTGACATGAATTTATGCCAAAAAACCATAGAAATATTAACAGAAGTCCAGAACATAGCCGATTCTGACACTTCATAATTCTATTTTGGAAAAAATTCACCTCTCTCCAGACACTTTATCAGCATTGCATTAATAGTAAAATAATACCAAGACTAATAAACAAAGCTACTTTCAGAAGATATTTGGAGGCAAGGGGAATCTTTCCAACCACAAATGCATATAATTTGCCTTCATTTTAATACATAATTATCCCCAGAAGAAAATGTTCAATAAATTGAAGCAAAACAGTCCACAGCTCATTTTGTTTGCTGTCTTTTGTTGCATCACCTACTCTGCACTAATAAATAAACATCAACTGCACAGTGAATAGTTTTCAAATGATTCAGCAGAAGTTATTAATGATTCATTATTATTTCTATTGCAACAGTGCCTGAAGATCCCATTGGGGAATTGAAACAAACAAATAAGGGCAGAGCTGGTCTGTTTGTGTGGAGCCATGGCTGGAGCTCATGCACACAAACCCAGTCTAACACTGAACTAGCAGGAGTGATGTTACTGTGTAGCTATGGCAGCACAGCTCTCAGCCTGGACTGTGCAAACCATGGCAGAAGCTGAATAAATAACTGGAAGTGGAGCCTGCACTGAACCCCGTGCTGCCTCAGCTATTTATCGGGCCGTATCCAAGGCAGCTACTTCAAAGCATGCCCAGATACATCTATACAACCTGCAGTGGCAGCTCTGACTACAGCTACTCTGACAGATGATCACATTCACTGATCAGCTGCTGAAGTGACTAAAGATGTTACGGCTCTCCTCTGTTCTGTACCTGCTTTTTTTTCTGCTGGTGGTCACCAACAGTGTCACAGAAGATACCCTGCAGAAAACTACAGGCTTTGCACTTTGGCATTTAATGTCAACTCACTGCCATCAGCTGCTTAAGCGTAAACTGGAGCAGCCAACATGTGGGCCCATGCTCTGTTCAGCTCATCCTCTTTGGGGAAAGAGCTTCATGCAGGCTGCTAGGGGTGGTAGCATCCAAAGCTAGTCCTGTAGCCTACCCCTGAGCTCCTCTGACAGAGACTTGAAATAGCAGAGGAATGAAGGAGTAAAACAAGAAAGAAGAGTGGCCTTTACCAAAAACAGCCTTTGAAGGCAAAGCATATATTGTAGTCAACCTAAGAGTGTTATTCTCAGAATTTGTAAGAAAACATTTGTGTAAATATTTTTAAAATATCATTGAATAAACTCTACTTTGAGCTCCATCTGGGCTGACAGAAGCAATCCATCCCTACACCTTGCCAACAGCTATTGATCAACCTCAACAAAAATAAATGTGCAGTTATCATTGTCAAAGTGTTCCAGATCACTAACCATGGCAGTCACACTTTTCCCCCAGGTATTTATACACACACACACACAAACCGCTGCCATCAGTGCAGCTGTTGTAGACAGTGAAAAAACAGAATACTTGTGAATAAAAGTGTTGCGGCATTGAGACAGGAAAATACAGGCAGTACAAGGGGAAGCTACACTCAAAAGAGGCAATTCTGCCCCTTTACTCCACTCTCATAAGACGCTACCTGAAGTATTGCATGCAGCTCTGCAGTCCCCAGCACAGGTAGGACACTGATCTGTGGAAATGAGTCCAGAGGAGGCCCACCAAGATAATTAGATAGATGGAGTGTCTCTCCTATAAAGAAAGGTTAACACAATTGGGCTTTTTCAGCCTGGAAAAGAGAAGACTCTGGAGTGACCTTATAGCAGCCTTCCAGTACCTAAAGAAGGTCTACAGGAAAACTGAAAAGGGACTATTTACATACCTGTAGTGACGGGATGTCTTGGGGTGACTTTATGATGTTGTATCCCCTATTGCTGCCTTATGCCCAGACATGAATCCTGTGCCTTTCTGTGCCTTTAAAACTGGATGTGAGAGAAAGAAAAAAGCCAGACGAACTTTTCAAAGCAGTTTTTGTGTTCAAGGACACACAGATAGCTGCTGCTGCTGCAGAGGGTAGCAAAGCACCTTTCGGCTTTTCCCAGCTCTTGGCTCCTTTTCTCGGGAGATAGAGATGGAGGGTTAAACTCCTTTGTTTCCCTGGGACTTTGGTTTTCTTCTCTTCTGGAACTGTTCAGAACACCAGAACGTCAAAACCTCACTGGGAGACCTTACACTGGCCCAGAGGACGGCCCTCCTAAGCCGAACTCCAGCTCCAAGGAGGAGAGAGACCACACCTACAAAGGACTCCGAAAATTTACCAGGTTGTTGGGGTTTTAGGAGCTCTCCTTTTGTTTTCTTTTTCTCTCAAAGAATTTTTCCCCATACAAGCTGCCAAAGAGACAAAAGACCTGGCCCCAGGGGGAGGAGTCTAGCTGGTTAGCCTCTTTTACCTGAGGTTTTCTCATGTAGGGCAGAGAGGTCGCGAGATTTGAACTGGATAAAAGTGGTTGGGTGGGCCCCTAGGGCTCTTGCTCTGCCGGCATTCGAGGGGGAGAGGAGCTGCTGTCGTTGTGGAGAGAATTCGCCACTACTACAGGC
>VZTE01003000.1:292127-338251 GCA_013397775.1 Eulacestoma nigropectus
TGTGTGTTCGTCCCTGCCGTTCCAGCCTGCTGTTCCCGAGGGTCCGGCTGGGCACCGGGATCGGCTGCCCCGGGGGTTTGTGAGGCGAGCTCCTCGCCCGCCATTGCCGCGTGCTCCCCCAGCTCGCCCCACAGCGCCCCCTGCAGCCGCGGGGGAACCATCGCACCCGCCCCGCCACAGCCGAGGGAAGGCGGGCACTGGGTTCTGGTTCTGTTTGTTGTTGCTGCCATAGTTAGTGTTGTTTGTTTGCCTCTCTAGATATATATTAGTAAAGAACTGTTATTCCTATTCCCCATATCTGTGCCTGAGAGCCCCTTAATTTCAAAATTACAATCATTTGGAGGGAAGGGGGTTGCATTTTCCATTCCAAGGGAGGCTCCTGCCTTCCTTAACAGACGCCTGTCTTTCAAACCAAGACACAGGTTCTCTCCGCAGCAAGAGGTTTTGTTATTTAGCGTTATTCTTTTCCTGTATGTTTGTTAAATAAATAGTTTTTTTCACCTTTTCCTCTGAAGAGTTTTTTCCCCTAACCTGGTGGGGGAGGGGCAGCTGAAACCTCCCTTCTGTCAAAGAACATTCACTTTGGACGTTCCTCCAAATTTGTCTCAAACCAGGACACAGGACAAGGGGGAATGGCTTCAAACCAAAAGAGTGGAAGTTTAGATTAGATATTAGGAAGAAAACCTTTATGGTGAGGGTGAGACACAGTAACAGGTTGCCCAGAGAAGTTGTGGATGCCCCATACCTAAAAGCGTTCAGAACCAGGTTGAATGGGCTCTGAGCAACCCGTCAGGGGGTTCGAATTAGATGATTTTTAAGGTTCCTTCCTACCCAAACCATTCTACCCTTTTAGGAAGTTCCTCATAGCACAAGAAGGCAGAGATGGCAAGGATTAGTCATCTGCTAACATGATACACTTATATGGAAGAGAGTTTTCTAAGCTTCAACACAGTAAGATTCATTTTAGATTTGTGAAGAAGCTGAAGGACACAGCTGGAAGATGATGAGTGATTGAGAGATAATGTCTGTCTTCTACAGCACAAAGCTAACCGACAGAACTCAGCCACAGAAACTTTATGAGAGGACTGAGACAGTTCTAGTGACTTGATTAATTTGCCTCTGAAAAAATAACAGAAAGCTGATCAAATCTGCAGCTGGTGCTCAATGAACTCTTAAGTGTATTACAGAAAATTCAGTCTTCAATGCAGTCACTGTGTTTTCCAAAAAAAAAAAAATTTAAACTTTGCTCATCAAATAGATTTCCAACAACACAACCATCCTATACTCCCTTTAGCATTTAAATTATCTACTTTTCTTTCTCACAACAAGTGGAAACCTTTTGATATTGAGAACCATGATAAAAAAGAGATAATAAAGGGCTGTTTAAACCATTAAGGAAGATTTTAAGAACTTTTAGAGCCTTCTAATTAGTCACATTGTAGGGAAATAGTCTCTTCATTACGCCTTCTGTCCTGGCCATTTCTCCATCCAGTGGAAGTACAATGTAATCTGGTTTTGTGTAAGATGTCATAGACAAAGCTTTACATAAAGTTTTACATAAAAGAGTTTTCTGTTTCTTCTTGAAGCATCTAAAGGATTGAAACTGTACACAGGGATCATATAAATATTATTGTCACTTCAGAAAAAGTTTGAAATTGCTGAGAAGCGTTTGGTAGTTTACATGTGAATTCTCCCTTGGTGGTATTCATATGCTTCATATGGGCCAGAAGAAACAGAATTTAAATCATAAAGGAAACATCCTGGCTTATATGAAGTGGGTTTCCATGGCATCTGGATGCCATAGGGATACATTACATCCACTTTCGTTCTTTCTAATATACATTCAGAACGGCACCAGTGTTATTCTTGTTCCCATATATGTCCTGTTTGAAGTGTGAATGGTGGCCTTACGAAGAATGCTGCAACTGCTCCCCCTCCTTGCCCTCAAAAGCTGCAGCTGAGAGGAGGTTGCTCATCATACAAAACATGCCTGTACAATACTTACAAGTCTCTTTCCACTTGCAAGTTATATATAAGTGAAATGCTATTAAATTCTTTCAAGTAAAGGAGCTGGCTTTCCTGAGCAAAACCAGAGTTTTCTTATTTTCCGAAGTCACTTGCTCCTTGGCTCTGTTGCTGAAATATTTTAGGTGGCACTGTTTCTAGGTAGTGGGTTTTGCTATGGTAAATGTTTTTCTATTCTGACCAGTATACATGCAAAATAATTTCCTTCTTAATACTAATTTTACTAATTTCTTCTGCCACACACCTTTTTCCATTGATTTCTGTCTCGTCACACATTTCCAGAACTTCTTTGCAGATGAAAGGAACTGTTTAAAAGAAACAGTGGATATAGTTTTAAATCTTGTTAAATATCCTTAGATTAATGTGAGTAAATCTGTAAACTGTAGGTGAGCCTGTGAACTGAGAACTTACAGACTTGTACCATCTTCCATTTTTAGAGCTATTTCTGAACAAATTGTATTGATCTTCATTAGTGTTATGCAGTATCTGGCAGGGATTTCAACCTCCAGTCTGGATGAAATGCATTTTGCATGCATTTGCCTTTAGAAGCAGATAACCAGCATCAAAAGATAGAACCTTGTACAGTGTCTCTTGCAAAATTGGCAAAGTATCTTTATAAAATGAAGGATTGCAAATAACATGGAGAAAAACAGCAAATTAAAATCTTTAAATCAAGAGGGTCAGGGCCGTGCTGTATTCCATGACAATACTAAATCTTGAGGATCTCTTGTAAAAAGTTTGGCTTTTTGGAATCTGTTTTCATCTTCCATTACGTTACTAGTTTTTTATAAGGACACTAAGCTTAATACTCCTCTGTATCATCCAAACAGTTATATGGAAATGCAATAAAATCTTTAGATGGCAGTATCCTCTAAAGATGGCATTATGCCCACACAAAAAGCATGTTTAGTTTGAAGGGAGCCCTTTGGCTTCATGACAGTGATACAAGCTACTTTTGCCCTACATGGATCACAGAGCAGATGGGGGTTATGTGAGTCATGCTTATACACACCTGGGATTTTTAGAAGGTCCAGAAATGCAAGGTAGAACAAGAGAGGTGGCAAATGGATGCAAGGTCTTAAAAAACTGGATGAAAATTTGGGGGTTATTTTAGCCTTTTAGCAGTTATGGACTCAGGTTTATCAGTCTGCAATATATTGCTAAACAATTGCTAAACCTTACTTTCGTGAGATCCTTAACAAAATATCTTTGCAATACAAAGATTATTCTTGTCAAGAATACAGCTCTACCCCACTCTCTTTTAGATAGTCTCTAAAAAGACATCCACTAGCTAAGATACAGTCCCTTCAAGATCTTTCATCAGATTTTTCTTCAGCATTTTACCTCCAGTCCTGCAAAATATTGCTTCCTCCAATGAGGCCAGACCAGGAGATGCTTAAAATGAGCACACCACAATTTGGACACAGTTAAGACATCCAAGGATTTTTTGGGGAAGTTTTTTGTCTTGTATTCTGGGATGAATACTGCTTGTTCCGTCGTCTTCCTCAAAATTCACAGTCCCAAACATTTCCCTTACCTTTGTTTCAAAACTACAGGAGGTGAGGACTCTTACCTTGCCAGAGGAAGCAAGAGGAGGAGAGGGCAATGCAGCAGTGTCCCCTCCCAGCCAGCTGCTGTGGCTTTCTGCCTGACTCATAGGCACTTGAACCCCCTGCACTGTGAGACTGCTGAAGAGAAGGGCCAGGTACCTGGCATGGTCTGATGGTCTGACCCAAATACAGGCATTGAAAAGTGAAGTGCACAACCTCTAAGCTCTTTTGAGGTCTCAGTGTAAGCGTCTGAGAAGTACTGTTTTATCAGTGTCTTAATAATTTCTGTATTCTTCCCCAGAATCTAAGATTATATCCTGAGTATAAGATAGCAAAGAACTGAAATGTCCAAATTACCCTCCAAATACCAACAGGCTGTTGAGAACAGGAGGCCATGCCAGTTGCCACTATAACTTCTTGGACTGATTTTGGACTGTGTAATGTCTTATCAGCTTCATGCTGGCAGTTCCTGAAGGATGGACCCAGTTTGCCAGAAAGGGTCGAATATCGAAATGGACATGATACTTGAAACAATGATAAAACATTATCTACTTTGCCCATTTTTTTCTGAGACTCCAACTCCAATCTGTCTTGCACTGACTGTAACTTACCCTAACATACATTAACTTAATGTCTTGTAAAAGATGTCAAAGGTACAACCCATGAATGCATGAATCATAGAATGGAATTGTTTGGGTTGGAAGGGGCCTTAAAAATCATCTAGTTCCAACACTCCCTGCCATGGGCAAGGACACCTTCCACTACGTGAGGTAGCTCAAAATCCCGCTCAATCCGGCCTTGAGCGCTTCCAAGGATGGGAAGGATATTTGTTCCTTGACAAAAGGATGTCAGGTGGGAAAGCACCAAGGTTAGCAGGGGCAATTATGAGCAATGTCTGCAAAGTCCTAAGAGGGAAGAAGAAAATGTGCTCAAATAGCCCAGACTCACCTCCTCCTTATTGATCTTGTTGGTGACCTACTGACAAGTGCTGCTCAGTCAAATGAGATAGCCAGATTCACATACACACTTCAAAAAGATCTTTACTAATTTAGTTATTTTTACTGAAATGGTTTTGGCGTGTCCACCTAAGCCACTCTGGTAGCTGACTGGAAAAACAGAACAAAGAAATGGCATGCTCCCACTGCATGCAACAACATGGGAAGGTAACCTTTTCCACTGGTGCATTTTGATCTGGAAAATGACATCTGTGTCCAGCCTATCTTGAATGCCTGGAAAGGTAGCAAAGGTACTACAACAGTCCAGGATGTGAAGTAATGTAATCCAGAAACAAGGAATTTTCAAAAGATTGTCAAAAGATTGCCTAGTTCAACCCTTTCATTCCTTCCGCTACCCCCCTTCCAATGTTTCTTGGCTGATGTTTTTCTAACCTGCTCTTTAGAATCTCCAGATGATCAAGTTTCCAGCACTCTTCCAGTGCTTGTCTTGCCATACCATTACAGTGTATTTCCTAGTGTCTCATCTGTCTCTCACTTAACACAGTTTAAGATCATTCCTTCTTGCTTTATCAGCCATCAGCTTGGAAATAGATAAGCATAACTGCTTATTAGATATATGAAAACTATTAAAATTTTCCCCCTCTCTCTGCTCCTCTCTAGACTAAACAACCTTAGTACCTTCAGCCTTTTCACATGGGTTAGGTTTTCTGGACCTTTACTCATTTCTGTTACTTTCTTCCAGATTCTTTCCAACTGGTTCACATCTTTCCAGAAGTGGAGTGCCAAAAAATGACCTTCCAATATCTGACATTCAGACTTGTTTGTATGAATAACGTAAATTTGAATGACAAGCAGTGTCGGAACCTAATAAGTCAGTAAAATTTGCAGCATAATACAAAAGTGGTTCAAAACTGGAAATGGAAAATATGAGCCTGATTTTAGTTTTAGCAATACAGAAGTTTCTTCTGTGTGTTCAGAATAATGTTATGTGTGTTTGTGTGTGTATATATGTATACACTGTTCACTTTTCTAGTAATTAATGCAAACACCGAGATCATAGCTGCTGTTGTTCTTCCTGTAAGTGATCTGGATTGATAAATAAATATTTGAAAAGATGAAAGATTAACTTACTAGCAGTGAAAACTTTGGCAGATCTCCCTGATTGTTCGCATATGTAATTATATTCAAAAGGACAGTTTCCATTACTGCTGTCTGAAAGAAATCAACTGTAAGCTATCATGCAATTTTTCTCCCAATGAGCTTATTTTTTACTGCTGGAGGGGAAAAAAAAGCCTCAATTAAATAACTGTTCAGTTTTTGTGGGTTTTTTTAAATTAAAATGTTAATTTTCTTCCAATCAGGAATCGTATTAATTATCAAAATACAAATTTTCTTTTTTCCTAACTTTAGGAAGCAATGACTCTTTGTGAATGGTCAAGGAATACAAGAAAGGACAGAAAGCCATCATTTCATCCTCTAATATGCTTGTCACTAACAAAGAAGTAAATACATAATGAGCGCACAGGACTATGTGTACTTTTCCTTTCACGCATAGTGGATGGAAATTCCCCACTACAAAATTATTGAAATTACATCAGTCTGTAACAGTTTGTTCCTTTCATGGTTTGTTTTATAAGATTCTCATTCCTGCATGTGTGCTGCTTATACAATGTCAATCCTGTTTGTGGAAGAGTGCTGTTTATGTAATGAATACAGTTTCTGCTTGTATCATTTTGGTTTCGTGGAATAAATTGCTATGCAATAATGTTTTATAGATCAGTAATAGCCACTCAACCTTTAAAGGCTCTTAATGCTATGGCTGCAATCCACAGTGCAGTGCCAACTTCAGATATACGATCTATCATTAACTGATTCTCAAGAGCCAGTATGCTGGCAAGGAAGAAAATTAGAAAGCAAGTTTGCTTTCTGAATGCTCGACCACTGTGCAGCAGAGACATTGCAGGCTTGCCCTGAAAACCAGTGCAGGTGGTCTACAGCAATCCCTAGAATCACAGAACCATTAGGTTGGAAAATACCTCTGAGATCATTGAGTCCAGCCATTTAACCCAGCACTGCCAAGTCCACCACTAAACCATATCCTTGAGACAGTACCTCTGAAATCTTTTTACTGATTTCATTACATTGATCACTAAGATTTAGCTGAGATTTGCTTGTATTCACCATAGTTCCTATGTGGCTTCAGCTATGACAAGTATGAACATGAGTGGAGGCTGAGGATTGACATATGTTAAGTATTTATTCGGATAACTGTTTGAAAAATCTCATCTTCAGCTCCACTGATACTGTATTTTTGTCTCTTATATGAGTATACTACACTTTAGTAAGCACAGAACTCTTAGCAACAACAAAATGTAGAGCCATGAATGAAGCTATTCTTTCCAAGTGGCAGTTTGGATATGCCAAGATAAACCTTGAAGTTCTTCTTCCAACAGACATTTCCTGCATAGATATATCTATTATGGAAAACCACTAGTCCTTTTCTCCTCCATCCCAAAAGAAATGTCAAGTACAGCTGTTTAGTCACTAATACTTTTCAAAAACCTATAAAGTCTAGGGAAATAATAGTTTGACTTAGACTTGGAAAAAATGTAGGCCTCAGTCAAATCTCAAGTTCTTAACAAAATGCCAAGAATTAAGGGGGCAAGTAAAAGCCATTGAGAGAATTCTGTGAGTCCACTGTGGTCAATGTGACTTCAAAAGTCTATTTGAAAGCTTTTGATGAAGGACTAGACCAGCAGAGGAGGAGCTGGTGAGCAGGGATGTGGATTGTCATAGCTGTTGCTTGCCCCAACTCAGACTGTGATCATTACTGTTGCTTTCAGTCTTTAAATAATTATTCCAAAATAACTTTATTAATCTTTTTATTGCCTCTATTAAGAATATAGTAATTGCAAGGGATTATAACGCAGCATTTATCCTCTAACAAAAAAAAACCATCAAACCAACAAACCAACTTAAACCCATAAACATCACAGTTGTGCAGCCATTGCCTTCTAATCCACAGTGGCTTCATGCCATGGGATATTTTATACAGATACTCGTAATTGAACTGGTTTCTGAACAGTACAGCTCCACCTGTGAGCAGGAACTAGCAGCACAGATGCCAAACCTGGCATACAGGTAAGCTGCTGAGTGGCATGCAGCAAGGCAGGGATGGGGGTTTGTGAGCATGGCACGGTGAAAACATCACTGAGATAGCAGCTCCCAGGTCCTGTGAGAGAGAAGAAGTATCTTGCTTTCAGTGAGATCTCCAGGGAAACCTCAAGGGGTTTACACGGTATGTCCAAGGCCTGGCATGTTGTGGACCTTTGGTGTGAGAGAAATGTCTGACTTTTGATTTGCCATCTCAAGGTTCCCAGCCAGGTACTAGAACATGGTGCCATTACCAGCCACCTTACAGAGACAGAGGAACAGCATTTCTAAAAGCATCAGGACATTTCCGTGATCAGCACCACGATGGATATCCACCCATACTGCACACAAGACAATTTCATTTTGGTGTTTTCATGCATAGATGAGAAGTCAAATGACCACATGTACGTACATGCAAACTATACACGAAGCCTCATGACCGCAAATGCACCTAAGAAAATATGGGCCCAAGATTATGCAGAGTACTTCTAAATGAGTTCTTGCAAAGTAAGCTGGAATAATTTAAGAGGTTATTACTCTCAGCTGCCTGCCCACACAGCCAGGAGTTACTGCCCAAAAGCTAAGTCTTACTGCAGTTTCAGTGAATACACCAGGCTATGACCTCTGTAGCTGAGAGAAGGGTATATCACTCTTTCTGCTGCCTCTGCTTCTGGAGTAATAATATCTGGCAGGAAAATGGAGCAGGTATTTTAAATCAATCCTACAGGAATAACCAAAGTTCATCTTAAGGTACTTTCTGTAAGGCCAAACTAAAAGACCAATGTCTTTAGTTATTTACTGCCCTATATCCCTATTTGTGGAGCTTTTGCAAAATTCAAAATCTGTCAATTCATCCAATAAAGTCTTTAACACTAGATAGATAGTATTAGCATGGGAGATAAAATTCCTATCTTCTGTAATTATCCAGGAAAGGAAAAGCAGGTAACAATAGATGAATAGCTTATCAGGCGTGAAAGAGAAATCTCATTTTCTGGAGAGTCTTCCAGCTTTCACATTCCCCTGGAACATTCAACACATCTCGCTTTTCAGTAGAGGGGTTTTAAATAAAGAAATGCTCTAAACTAGAGCCAGAACCTCAGGAGATCCAGCAGGCTTAGCGTAGGTCCCATTTACATGCCCCTGATTGTATTCAATTCTGTAGTTCAGGCTTCTTATCTCTGTTAGTATAACCGTAAATTAGCACAATATGTTCTTCAACCAACCGTTTCAGCAGACCCCACATTGCTTGCCAAATAATTATCTTCAAACTTCAAAGTCAATTTTGGAGGCTTTTATGTATAGCACTGTATCTTTTAAAAATGAAATTTTATATATTCTGAGTTTAAGCAATGATTAAATGCCAGCTGATAGAGTTAAAGAATATCCTCATGTGAATGTATATACCAAAATAACTTGCTTTGCAAAACCAGGGTGGTGCCTAGATGAAACTGAGACATGAGAGCATTATTTTTCAGTCAAGATACTGTCAGAGAAAAGAAAGAGCCTTTTTCTGAGTGAGACAGTTGACAGACAGAAACCGCCCCTCAAAACACAAGCACCACACACAACACAGGCAACACACGAGGCTGGTCAGAACTGAGGGAGAGATTATGTTTGATGTGACAGGAATGGAGGTAAAATCTAAAGAACAATTCAATTTAACACAAACTGAGAATTATTTCTGATATTTCCTATTGAAACAAAGGGACTTCTTGAAAAAATTCATCAGATGTTGCATTGCACATTTCAATTGACTCAATTCTCTATTAGATGCTGTCAATAAATGCAAAGAAAATGATGAGTTGGAGTCACAACACTGACAGAAGGCTGCAGGGAAGGAAGATCCACAATTATCAGGACATGTAGCAGGACAGGTATCTAGACCCCAGCTATATTACTGCCCAAATGCACACCACTACAAGCAGGTTACAGAGTCAAAACTGCATGTTTTATCCAGAGATCACATCAAGAGGTCATCTGCATCATGCCAGGTAGTGAAGGTGTTTCTCTTTGGGTGATGCAACTCAGGGTGACCTCAGTCTGAGAAGGGAAATCAATTTGAATCTACAACTCCACGGGGAGTTGTAGATTCCTCCCACATCCCACACTGCCTCCAAATTTTGACCTGGCTTGAGCAGCCTTCCCAAGACAACTGAGCCTACATGTCATGAATCAGGTGTCTTCTCAAGAAAATAAAATGATCCCCCCACTTCTCCCTGGAGACAGGAGATAAGGTTTGCAGGGATGGGTAGAAGACAGGGAAGGTATCGTGATGGAAGAACAAGTGTGTAATTTATTATGAAAACCCTCACATGAGCAGGAGCACACAGGGATCTGATGGACAGCAGAAAACAAGCACTGAAGGTGACAATTTATGCCAAGGATGTGGTCCTGACATGAAGCCCAGGGAAAACTCTTTGCATGGAGTGTTGCTGGAAGGTACTCCCAACAGTAATTCCTCCGTCCAGTTCCATTCAAATTCATGGCAATAATGATCTCGTAGCAGTTTGTCCTGCTACCAGAAACATTCTGAATAATGACTAACCCCTGGTGACAAGCAGGACAACAGAACAAAGTCTGCAGCATGAGTAAGATCTGTGCTCCCCAGGACTGTTACACAGAACTGGCTCACCAGTTGCCTTTGCTTAGGTAAATGTCACATGTGCTAAATAAAGGCTGTGACTAACTGATTTCTACTGGGAAGGAATGAGGAAAAACAATTGTTTTGTTGTTGTTTTTATTTGTAATACGTCCAATTACTGTAGACTAGCAACAGTTGCCAGGACAAGCTGTTCCAGTTTCATTCCCAGTGCCAGGGAAACAGACCATTTTAAGGAGTGGTTCATACAGGCAAAGAAACAGAAATACACAAAAAGCTGAAGTGCCTATATACAGTAAAGCATGTTTAAGAAAGCTGGCAAGCTACTTGGCTTAAAAGCTCCTGAGAGAGGCTGCTGAGGTGTATTATTACAGATTTATCATAGCTCTAAAGTTGCAAACAGCATTTGAAAGCCTGGCAGAACATCAGTGGGACTTATCTTAAGCGGGACTCCACAGAGATCTAACTTGTTCCATTTACAGTTAAATTGTTGAGGAGTTTGCAGATCTACCTTGAATTTTCTCTGGCTATGGCCTAATAATTACTTTCTAAACCACAAGAAATAAGAAATTATTTCATGTATAGGATTCAGCTCGAAAGATACAGAGCTTGGCCAGACCAGCTTCTTAAGTCTGTGAAGTAATGAGAAAATTCCTACAAAAGAAGGAGTTGTGATGCTATATCCCATTTTTCTACTGCCTTTAGGTCTTCCTTTGGAATTTTATATTATACAGAATCTCTGTGCAGGAACCAGGAACCACACAGTGCTGTCCTTTTGTTCTAGATGAAAAGAGGTGGTTTCTATTCCAGAGTACTCTCAGCAGAAGCATTTTAACCATATCTAGATTCGTGTTTAGCGTAATAATCATTAATGTGTATTAATTATGAATAATATTAGATAATTCATCTAAGCAGGATTTCATTGCTTCTTGAGTTCATAGAGGTCTCAGGCTAAGTTTCTCCTTCTCTTAGGTTTGAAAAATTCTTCAGGCAAACTTACACTGCTAAAGTAAGCAACTGTATATTTACCTCAGTAACCTCTTAGAGTCAGCAGAAGTTGAATGTGTTTGCCAGGTTATAATTCTTTGAAAAACAGCCACAGATTATTAGCAGCACTGTCAGCTCCAAGTATTTCAGAAACCAGTCTCCTCTCTTCGTGCTTTCAACTACAAATCTCCCACCCTTCTGGCTCCTTGATGTCTGTTTGGCATGAAGACAAGTGCCCTTAAACAAGGGAAAGACAGACAAAACCAATGAAATGAAATTGCCTCATGAAAATTTGTTGTGAATCTCTTTTTGGTGAAATATTTCTATTCCACAGGGAATTAAAGTGTATTTGCTGTACATTGTTCTCTGTAAATAATGTTTATTGTTTAGACTACATCTTCTGTGAGACACTTCATGGTCCCCTATTAGCAAGAGACAAGATTGCATCAGTGGGAATGCAGTTCGTGAAGAGTAATTACACACAAAGAGGAAAAAAAACCTAGAACAGCCTAACTATAACTTTTGCAAGAATATAGCAGAATATCTGAACTGAAACTTACGGTTAGTTCTTATCTAAAACTAAATCAGCTCAAACCAAGAATTTCTTGTGATTTTTTTTTCTTGAAAACCCAGGTTTCCATCTGAAGCAATTTTTAAAATGTACAACCAGTCATCTATCTGACCCTGTCAGTTTTTTTTCTGAATAAGCTAAATTCTTTGCAGTCAAGATTTATGTGTCCTATTCATTCTGTGCAGTTCTCAGGACATTTATAGGTCCCATAACAAACACTTTAACTTTTAGATAAACAAGTGTAAATATCTAGAATTCTGAACAGCAAAAGCCCTTCAGCAGGACAGAACAATTCCTTCTTTCACATGACAACATACGCCAGCTAATCAGACACATGTGACACCGAACACTGCAGGAGACACAGATGGCAATTTGGGGCTGATAGTCCTATATCAGTGGAACAGCACATTGTTTGTTGGCAGAATATATTGCCATTATTGTGCTGATGTCTGTGGAGTAATCATAGCAGTTCTTGGTCTTGGTAGTTACAGCTTCTCTCAGCACAGACTCTTAGGAACTAATTTATTTTTACTTTCTTTAAAGTTCAGCTTCATGGTAACAAAAAATAAATACACTACAGTTGCGTAGGATGTGATGGGAAGATTCGAGTAGTCTTCAATTTATGGATCTATGCAGGTACTTTGGCTACATCCTAACTCTATTTTACAAAGAAATGTACAATTTACTTTCCTTGCCCTTTTATCTGAAGACCATGTAAAGGACAGGACATGCAGGGTAGATACACTGTCCAACTATGACACCAGGTTAGATCATCAGCACACCATGCTGCAGGTTACTCTATGACACACACCGATGCACATTACGTATTAATCTTTTGACAGTATAGCAAAATAACCATGAGAGCTTCCTTTACTATTTGGGGACAAATCTGTCTAATCTCTCTCCATCATGAATTAACTGATCTCTAAATATTCAGGGTCCCCACAGAAGGGGGCTATCTTATACTGAAACTGTCATCCCTGCATCACCTTTTCTTTTTTTAACATATTTAAAACTTATTTTTAAAATTATCACAGTGCTGGCACCATCCTGAAGCTCTGTTGGTGACTTAGCACTCTTGCCAATTGGTCAGCATCACTCTGATAGGGGAAACTGGGAGAAACCAGCTCTAAGTTTGTTGTTGTGCAGGTTTCCGATGCTGATCTCATTCATGTCAGGCACAGTGAAAAACAGGAAAACCAACACTGCCTGGAAACATCCCTTCAAGATTTCACATTCATTTTCAGAGCTAAAGAATGACTGAAAAAAATTCTCTTCAGCAAGACATCCTTCTCACACTTGTTTTTGAACTTCAGGGCACTTTCATGGGTTATGACTTTCCTGGAAAACTAAGCTGGACCATGGAGCAACCACACTGTTGGTAGGCTCCCACTCATAGTTTAGGTCCTCCCAGCCAATCTTCAGGCATGATTCACGGGGGAGCATGGATGAAGGCCTGCTGCTAATAGCGTCAATGGATAAGAACAGCTTATTTGATTGGGAGGAGAAAGTGAAATAATATCATTTCACTGACAGTTGCTTGGTGGGCCAGAGAATGCATGTTGCTCTTTTTTTTTCAGTGGGATACGTGTATCCTTCAGTCTTGCCCACTCCAGAACCGAACAAATTTCATGAGGAGTAATGTCCTCACCATTTTGTTCTAAGTGCATCAACGAGGTGTTACACAATACTTTTAGGAAGATGGGCTTACAGGTTGCCTGTTAGCTTGCTCACAAACATAAAAATCCTTTTGTTTTCTGGTCCAGAGTCCTAGAAAGAGAGTGCTCCCCTTGCAAGCCCCAACCTGCTCCTGCCCCCAGGCCAGAGCATGCATCACTCCCTTTAATACCACTTCATACTTCTCTGCCAGGCATCTCCCTTCTGGAAACACTTCTCACAATCTCTTTCCATTGCACCCCTGATATTCTTCCAGACCTTCTCTCATTTCCTGGCTGTTTCCCCCAAGCCTCCATTCCTCCTTACCTTGTCTCACATCCTTTCATGCTTTTACCTGGCTTCTCTTTTATTATTCTGGTATACAGATTATTTCAAAACTCCATAAGGCGAACAAACTCCCTCTGAGATTGCGTTGCCCAAAATTTCCTGTTACTAAATCCACAATGAAAGGGCTCGTAACACCAGTTCTTAACAGCTAGCACGCTCAAGTTTGATCACAATCTTAGATTGTGTTGTCATTGTAAGACTGGCAGATACACCCTAGAAAGGAAGAAACAGATCGCTTTCTGCAGGACATTTTATGTTTAACAGCATATGACAGAGGAAACCAAGGCACCAAAGCCAGACCCAGCACAAATCTGCTGCAGTGCTCATAAAAAGAGGAAATGTTGTTAAATCTGTTTCAATGAGGTGTTTTTTATGGCATATTTGTTCCTGCAGCATGGAAAGCAAGCTAGTTTTCCTGGGTCTCTAAGCCATGCAAGATTACCTGCCTCCTCCCACCAGAACCCAAAGAGTCACATAAACAGGTTTTGAATGCATTCCAAAGGCTTGGAAAATAGTGTGGTGAAATACACTGGATTTGATGAACAGAAACAATTTTAATATGAGATAAACGGGTGCAAACACCACAGAAGTTTCACCTGCTCACATGGGTTTTGAATTAAGTACTCTTTAAGGAACACTTCATAGGACAACAGATAGTCACTCAAGCAACAGAGTAGATGGAAATCCATATTTGAAGACAGGAAGACAAGCCAAAAGGTATTTACAAATTGTTTGCTGCTACTGGGAATTTGCAAGAGAGGAAAATTCTGAAATGTTTTTAGTAGAGCTTAAAACATTGTGGACATAATTTTTAGGCTTCATATATGTATGGAGGAAAAAAAACCCAACTTCTCAGGATCTGAAAAATCCTGTGTCTAGAGGGAAAACTTCATTAATAATGAATTTTGTATTCTTACTGGTGCAGGGAAAAAAGATAGAAAGACGTACTCCAGAGTTAACAGCCATTTAAAATTTCCAAGGGAGATGCAGGCACTCACGATAGTATATCACACGCCCTTTAAGCATGCAACTGCTTTTCAGATTCCAGAGGCCAAATATATTAGTGAAATGTCATATGCTTGTGGATCCTGTTACCTTTATCCAGCACCTCACTCTCCCCACCTCCCTTCCTCCGTCACTACTTAGTTTGTACAGTACATCCAGCACACAGACCTCATTTCCCACTGGTGCTGAAAACAACTTGGAACACAATTAGCCTTGTCAAGTCCTTCACTGGTATGCCATATAGGGCTGCCAGCTTTCCAAGCAATTCAATAATCCCTAGAGCACTGCTGCAGGGTCTGCGATTAACAGAGGTGTTTACATGTCTGAAAATGTACCAGGCTAAAAATAGAAGTCATTTTCTTAGCATCCTGTGATGTTGGGTTTGTTCTTTTCTCTTTCTTTCCGTTTGTCAGATTGACAAATGAAGTGTGTTTGCTTAATTCCTTCAACTGATATAAAAGATCAACAACAACAAAAGAGCAACTTCACAATTCTGTGGTGGTAGAGGAAAACAAATCTCAAATGAAGTATTTTCTGTTACAGGCCAAAAATAGAAAAACACCCAACAGTGCTAGCAAACTGGTTTTCACTACAGCACCAAGCACAATTCCAGACTGGAGAGTCCAAAACAAGGGGTCAAAGACAGTGCTCAGTATCCCCACACAAATATTTTCAGTTTGAAGGTAAGGGTCTGCAGCTGCGTAGGGAGAGGTAAGAGGCATAAGCAAGTACCAGGAGTTTCTGAGCTCCTGGTGGGATAAGACAAGTAGGTAGATTCATATTTATTTCTCTTTCGGTGGTTCATGTGGGATAAAGATCTCTGGAATAGAGCAGAGTGGAGAAATATTACTCGAGGATCTCCTGGACAGCTGGCATCGCTAAAAGAACACAATTTTGGTGCTCTTTTCTAAAGGTTAGTTTACAGAAGCCTAGGGACAGAGCCATTCTTCCTCATACCTCTTCTAAGGCAACACATCCCTTGGGAGTCACAAACATAGGCCCTGCTGCTCAACAAGAGAAGTAAATGAGTTCAGCTCCTGGAGACTTGGTTATTCCCACTGCTTGTCTGCTGTTTCAAAAGGTTCCCATTTGCCCTTGCAATGGCAAATAACATGTAGAAGTGCTAGCCCTGGATTGGGTGGACATAACCCAGTCATGGTACTAAGTCTTGGGCTGAGTATTTGTTAGGGACCCTCTTTTGCTTTGCAGCAGAGACTCAGCCAGACCCTCTTCCCTGTGGCTGTCTGTTTAACGGCTGAAAACAGCTCTTCTAAAGACAAGGTCAGCTTTTTTCCTTGAAGCTAGAGCTCTGAAACACTTAGAAAGCTTGTGCCCACTTCATGCCATAGAATGGGTAGGAACAAACCTGTGTTCCTTATGGATTTCATGTGAGAAAAAGAACAAATTTATTTGAATTAAGGTGCGTGCAGGACACATGCGCTTGCAGAACCAATGCGCTTATAAAAGCTGCAGATTCCCAAAAGGAGCAAAAAGCCATGGGTAGTACTAGCATGAGACAGTACCAGCCATATTAAGATGACAGAATTCTCCATTCAGCTCCATCCCAGAACAGGCTCTGGTGTGATACAGTTTGGGTCAGCTCTGAATTAGGACTTGTTTAGGTGCTGGTAAGCTTGAGTTTATCTATTCTGGGTCACTATAGCCAAATCTGATTTGATCATAGGAACTGCTTGCTCCAGGATATGTACCCACATGGGCATTTTCAGACTTGTCGACTTTGACACTTTGAGCTTATTTATACCAGGAAGTTTAACTTCAAAGATTTCAAATAAGTTCGTGCTTTTACTGATGTGCTTGTAAAATTTGCAAAAGGCTACTAAAAGGCTAAGGACCTAGATCCTTCTAGAAAATGTTGCAGATTCACCTAATGTATTTATATGCTGCATTTAGCATTTGACACTTATAGCTAACTGAGAAATAAATACATTCAGATGTCAGTAGGTTACTATAGGTCATTTCACAGCCATATTTAAAATCACAGGTTGTTCCTGTCAGCACAAAAATAATATCTGTGTGTTTCAGGTGGTAGGTGACCCCTACACACATTCCAAAAGACAAAACCATCTTGGAAAACTGAAACTTTAAAGAGGGACAGAGGTAGCAGGTACTCCTTTAATCATAGAAATAAAGCAAAATTCAAGAAAGGAAAGTGAACATCTGAATTTTCCCATATGAACTCATTGCTTCCAAACATCCAGGGCTCAGAGTGTTTTAAATGATGCTACATGGGGAAAATTCCTAGTGAAATCAGTGTAAATTTTATCCCTGTAAATTAATGGAAAGAGGACTTATTTTACCTCCAGATCATAGCCCACTCTCTATCTGTTAAAGTCATCACTTCATCTTTCCCTGAATCTCAGCACAATTGCTCACAGCAAAATGTGACGTAAAAAAAGGTTGTCTGAGGACTCTTTTGCCCTGGGATATCATTAACAAAAATGTCTTTCTGACTTTTTGTTCCAGACTTCAGCATGGACAGTCATTCCCTTTGGCCCCAGGTGTTAAACTTAACACAAACAGCCTAGTAAAAGAAAGCTGTTCTGACTTCCAGGCTGAGGAAAACAAGATCGTGTAGTTTCTCTACAATTGACAGAATGGCCAAATGGGAAGCAAAGGTACATTTAGATGCTTTATAAGCCAGTGTTTCTTCTACTGATTTTACTCTCCTGAAGTCTGCCTCCTACATGGCAACAGTAAAGCAGCAATCCACAATAGGTTTGTTCCTGACTGAACTCCATTAAAGCACTTATCTTTCTAGCTGGTACCTCTGGACAGGAGACACGAACTTGACCAGCAAGACTGGAACATGTTAAGACTATAAAGTCTTTTAAATATTCTACAGCAAGTGCTCACATTTTAACAGGCTCAGTTTGTAAAATGACCTCTTTGCTCTGGCATCTTAACCCATGATTTCTGTCACTCAGCAGCTACTCCTTAACTGGGAGAATGCTTCAGCCAAAGGAGTGGCCTCTACATGAACACACATGGTCTGATTATTCACAATGATGTCTGATGTGACCAGTTTCCACCTCCAGCACAATCACTAATGGTCCTCTTCAGATGAGAGTGTTATTTTTATTTTGTGCTTCTTCCCTTTCTGCAAGAATACACATGGATCATACCTGCTAACAGTCATTTTGCCATGATTAAAATGTAGTGCAAGAGTTACATCCACACTGTTAGTGTGTATGATCAACAGCTGGGCTTCATACTATGTAAGAAAAGAGCTGGGGAGGTTTGCAAATGGATTGAAGACAGTCCCATGAAGAATATAATTTTCTGTTCCATTTCTTTCGTTTCTGCAATTTCTTCTCCTTTCCGACAGCTTAATAGATCTTTCTCATGGCTATAACATTGCTCTTATCTAAAGATGTTATCCACATTTTGGATAGATTGTTAAGAAGATCAGAGTCTTTCATGTCTCTGTCTCCAAAATCTGAAATATACCTTTCATTTACTGAGTGCCAGTCATAAGAATGGTATCTTGCCACCAAAAGTATTTGATCCTCAATTATAGTTGCTATATTAAAAAAAGACTAAAGGAGTCACTTTAGTGGGAGACCTATAAATGGTAGGCAGACTGCTCTGGAACAAAAATGTTACTGTTCAGCCATTATGGCCAAGAGCACTAGTTCACAACTGTGGAAATACTGAGGTAACTCAGTTTTCCTAGATGGAAGTGTAGCATAAAGGAATGAGAACTTAATCCTGTATTTATAACCCTTGGCTGAAGCTGTCGACATATGTCCTCTTCCAAGTCCATCCAGGTCAGCTGAAGATAATATCATCTCCCCTTCTCTCCCAGCTCTTTTGGCACCACAGCACAGCCTGCATTAGGGGTGTCTTCTCACACCTCTTTGTCCAAGGCTGCCTTAGGAATTTGAGGATTTGAATATAATACTGGCTTTTGAATGTCTTTGCCCTGACTTTTACAGTTCTATGTAGCTGAAAATCACCTGTGCACCTTGTGACTCCATGTCATATCAGATTCAGTGCATAGCTGATATAAAACCATAGAAAGCAGGTACAAAAGGTCTGACACTTCCTGGAATGCAGATGGAAATTTCTATATAAAAGAACCTTTACAAATAAATATGAATAGTAAAAATCAGTACTGTGTTTATTTCAGTCTTGATTGATAGAATTGAGTTTAAATTATAAAATCTAGATTGTCTGTCCCAGTGCTGCCAGTTGGCAGGAGGGAACCGGGCTGAATCAGACCCCAGAATTACACCTCTCAGGCTGCTTTGGATCTTACCTTGAAAAATATATAAATGAGATGTCCCAGTTTCTTTCTTTACTATTTGTTTTTCTCCAAAGTCATTCATATATTTAAGTATATTGAAGGCTGTGATAAATGAAGCTGAATGTTTTGACTTATGAACCATATTGGCTGGAGAAGCTCCTAGAAGAATGTGCTTTAAACATGATATTGTGTGAGAAATGGTATAACGACCCTATGAGCTTCAATCCCCTTTAGATTTTATTTCTGCCAGATCAGATTCCAGTGTATGATGTGCACTTGTTCGAAGTCCAGTGACATATAAATAGCAAATGCTTTCAAGGTTTACCTAACTGGTTTTGACCTTATTGAAATCACTGTTTTATGCACTGAACATAAAGACCGAGCCACTTGGCTCACAATCCATGTCAGTGTTCAAAGCAGGTGTTTTACAAACAAAGTGATATGGACATAGTTCATTCTTGCCTAGTTTTTAGTTTTTATCATTAAATAATAACCAAGACTATAACGGTATATATTTTAAAAGCATTTTGTGTTATGTGTAGGTCAAACAGTTGGTTCTCCACTTACTTTGAAATTGAAGTTATCCATAATGAAGTGTATTACCTCTTCCTATTATTGTATGAATAGAAACTGCTGACTATTTACAATATTATGGCTCTTGGGAGATTCATGTGAAATTATTTATAGCTGATAATATAATACATTTGGTCTTCTTTTTAGGAATATAAGTAGAGCTAATTCTGTGTGAGAGCAGGTGCCGGAATACTTTTCTGGAGTGCTAACAGTATGGCACTCAAGATCATTCTGGTACAAAATTAGCACTTCAAGACTCTTGAATTCTGCTTGAAGGAAATAGATGAAGATTTCTTTTTTTAGTTAAACCATTAAAAGCCATTACTACCTTACCTGAAAAGCCAGCCATTAATATTACATTCAGAGGTAATCTGTGCTCACCTTGCCCTCCAAATTGTGCATGCTGCCATGTTTTATTAAAAAAAAAAAAAATTAAAAAGGGTGTGCAATTTATTTTGTAACCATTATCACATGATTCTATCATGCAAATAATGGATTGCCTAAGTAGCAGATTTCTGGGAGTCACTAAGCCTCAGATGGCAGGGCATCCCATGTGTGCAACTTTTTTCTATAAATATCTTACTCATGAGGACCATATATTTAAATATATGCTATATTTAAACCGTCCTTCTCCTGTTTGTGGCCACTTTTCATAGAAAGTTCCTTGTCTCCTCAGAGGTTGCCTGTATTGCCTTCTCTGCCCCAGAAACACTTTCTGCTGACTTTATCCTTTCTTGTTTATACCTTGAATTCTGAATTCTTCCATCTCTTCTAGTTAAGTTTTTCATCCTGTGTTCCTGCTTAGCAGTAAATGTCTCCAAAATTTAACTCTAAATATACTGGGGAGATTTGAGATTTAATTTCCATCTTGTTGAAAGACACCAAATAGTAACAGAAAAACACTGCATGACTTCATCCCTTGAAACATCTTTGATAAATTCTGGCTGACTCTGCAGGGCCTGGGGTTCCTGTAAGGGAATTTCCTAACCTGTCAATGCCTAGAGTATCATGTAAGCCCGAGGCTAAGAGTTTCTATTTGTTACGGAGCCTGTTTCTTTCTCTCCACTGTCACCAGTTTAGCCTAATGTAAATTCCTTTACTAACAGATGCTGGCACCTAGAAGCAGAGCACCTTCTCTCAGATACGAATCTCTGTGTGAACAAACTCAAAAGATGTGCAGACAGCCATATAAAATATCCTTAGGAGTAAGAAATATTTAGGCTGGGCTCAGCTGTTGTCAGATTCTCCACCATCAACTGAGTGGCAGTAATCCAGTATGTGTCTGTAATCTTGCAAATGTGAGGTAATTGGATTTAATTGAGCCTGCAGCAATAAAGAGTTAAAATAAGCTGAATTATCTTGCATTTACTGCAGACTAAGAGCATAGGAAGGCATCCACCATGGCAGCTGATAAGTGGCAGCTTGTTAAGCTCTGGAAATGAACTTTATGTTATGTTCAAGTCTGCTGTGGTAGCTCTCAAAAGCTGCAGATAGGTTTATCTGCTGTGGTACTAACTATAGCAATGAACAATAAGAAAAAAAAGTATTAAAAAGCCAGCCTTGAAGCAGATCTGAATGTGAGACTTGGCTACACCATTGCACTCTCCTGTGCAGGCTGGCGAGCAAGAGCTGAGGGCAGAGGGAAGGCCAAGGGGACGAGAAGAGGATTAGGTCTGACTGAGCTGTCCAGTCAGCCAGGTGGATCTAGACCAGTCAAGCCAGGCACAAATGCCCCGGCAGGCACCACAGGCCAGGGCCTGAGCAGAAAAGTCCCCAGGGCCCCCAAGGAAGCTTCTCACATCCTTCTCACCACTAACAGGCTCTAAATTGCTTCACAAACACTTGTTAAAGTAGCTGTGCTTTGGAAGGTGGCAAACTCTCACTGTACTCTGTCCATGTGACTTGAAAAGTAAATGGAAACTATGAAACAAAACCTACATGGACAGCAGAGAAGCGGCATGGGATGAGAGGCATGCATTTTTCTCATTTTTCTCATTCATGGCTGGAGTTATCATACATGATTTGGAAGGGGCTGCTAGATGTCACTTGTTTGTTTGTCTCTTTCTTCCACACCAAAGTGGAGAAAGCAGGCGTGTAGTCAGAAAGAAATCAAATGGTTGGACTTGATCTTAAAGACCCTTCCCTAACCTCAGCAGTTTTATAATTCTAAGGAAGGCACATATATTTCCTTTCTCTGGCTAACGGCAGGCTCAGGGATGCAGGGAGAAAAGTTATAAACAGGTATGCCTAAAGCTCTGCAAACAATAAAGAATAAAATGGAAAAAAGTTTGGAAGACTATGAGATCTCTCAAACATGCCAGAGGCAGAGAAATAGACTGGATTTTTCAAGGGTTACACAGCATCTACCACAAACTACTTTTTCTCCCTCTTAGCATCCTTTCTGGGAAAAACAAACCTACAGATAATTCATTACACTTAGTTTCTTAATATCTCCCACTCACTTATCTTAATTGCTCTTTCCCCAGTGGTAAACATTTTAATCAGGAACACGTAAATAAACACTTACGTTCATATTCCTGCCTATGTCTATTTCCTATGCTAAATAAGAAATAGAGGATGCAATGCCAGTGAGACATGGTTTTAGTCTTTGTGCTCTGACCCTTTTGGGAGACTGACCCAATCTCCAGCACAAACTGGGACACTTGAAGTTCAGTGTAATCAAAATCTGTCTCTGCAGAGCAGAGATATATCCTAAACCCAGAATAAGGTGTGCTAGACCATGCTGGACAAGATCAATGCCTTTGTCAGGGAGTCCTTAATACACACTATTTTGAAGTTCCTGCTTGACTTTGCTTCTTTTTTCCCTTGGACCATCATGTAATACACAAAGCAACTGCAGCTGAGACCAGATTCCTCTCTCACCCCTTTTCTTTTAAAGAAACACAGCACCCAGAGGTGATGAAGGCTATTCTTCCATCAGATAAGCTTGGGTTAGCCTTAACAGACAACATCTTCACGGGTGCAAGTGGATGAGAAGGAAGAGGCAACTCTTCTGGGGTTACATGAAGAGGAGCTCTCTCTGTGGCACTCTGAGATTTCACCACAAACCAGCAGGTCAGAGCTCAGAGCTCATAGCTCTGGATAGCTCTTCACTTCTCAAGCCAGTCCAGGATGGTAAAATGGTTCCTCATTTCCTCTTGCAAAACAGCCCCACCTCTCCCGTCCGCCAAGCCGAGTTTGGGACTTATTTTGGCACTTGGCACCACCGGGCGGCTGAATGCACACACCCTGGCCTGAGGCTGCCAGAGGGCTCCCAGCCCAGCCGCAGCCCAGCCAGGATGGCCCACGGTCTGTCTAGACCTCTGCACAGCAAAGGGCTCTCAGAGCAGATTAACTATGTAGGGTCCAGGAGAGCAACTCGGACCATGCTACACAGCTCTGCACTCTTTACAACCATCTGAGATGCAGCAAGATAGCTGAAATCCCAAACAGCATCTGCTTTTAAAGCTCTGTATTCTATTAGCAAATGGTCTATTAATTATACCCCAGTGACTAGTTGTAGAAGCAGTACCCAGTCTCTCTAGCTAAAGCAATAAAAATAACCTAATCACTTCCCTGGTTTTCCCACTCGGAAAGCTGCTATGCATTAACTCAATCCATCATACAAAAGATTTCATTTTGTTTCTGCATTTCAGCCCTAAAAGGAGGCTGTCAATCTTTTATGATAAAAAAATAATTGCCTCCTTCAATAGTGGTCCCATTTAAATGGATCTTTTAAAGAAACATCTTGGGTGTATTTTTCCTTTCTTTCACCCTGACAAGAAGAAATAAAACATTCCTCAGCCCATTATTCTCTCCTTCTTCTAAATTCACATTTAAAAAAAAAAAGCTGGCCATGTTTATTATCTCTCATCTTTTATAAGCAGTTGTTTGTTTAGTCAGAACTTGATACAAAGCTAATGGAAGTCAATATGCTTTTTGAGCTGTCTTAATTAAGTCTTGGATGAGGCAACACAAAAACACAGTGTCAGTGTGACATATTTTACTATAATGTTTGGTAGTTGGTGTTCTAAATCAACAAATGATTGATTTTTTTTTTTCCTCTATACTAAGTGGGATTGGTAGCAACTCCTGCTAGGAATCTAGCCTGGCATATTAATGATAAGATAATGATATGATAAAACTCTTTACAAAAGCCCATAATAGGAATTGTCAACTTCTTCTACATGTATGAAAATCTTCAGGTTCAGTTGGACACTGGATGATGAATAGTTGTGAAAAATTTGACATGGCAAGGTCCAGCCACCCACAAGAGTGAGTGTGGGGAAAGAATAGTGTTTTGTACATTTTTTTCAAAAATTTTCTAAAACCTGCTCTTAAATCTAGAGGTTCAGACAAGTCACTTAAAATCTAATGGGAGACAAGCGGCTTACATATGAAAAATCTCCTGCCTTTTTCCATCTGACATGATCCAGCTATAAGCCTTTTAGAAACAGTGATTTCACCTGTTTAGAAATCAATAACTGTCTAAAAACTGCTCCCTTCCTGCACATGTTCCAGGTGGAAGCTGCAGAGGGCAGAGCAAGATTTCAGTTTCACCTGGTCACAGCAGAAAAAGAAAATGGAACTGGGGCAGCCAGGTCTGGGAAAGGACTCCAGGGTGAGGGTGGGAAGGGGCTGTGGGCAAAGGGAAGAGGCAGCAGGAGGAAAGACCTTGTGTGGTAGCACAGGAAGAACAAGCCTGTGAGGGGAGATTTGGAGCGGACCAAAGGCTGGAGCAAGGGTAAGGGAAGCGGAAAGGTGGAAATGGGCCATTTTCCAAGTGGTTCCTGGAAAGGAACAGGGAACAAAAATGTTAGGGAAAGAAACAAAAGATGGGCAGCCTGAGGCTAAAAACAATAAGAAGAAGAGGCCATGGATTATTTTTTCCCATCAGACAAAGAGCGTATTTTCCATCAGTCATAGAATCGAAGAATCATAGAATGGTTTGGGTTGAAAGAGACCTTAAACATCATCTAGTTCCAAACCTCCTGCCATGGGTAGGGACATCTTTCAATAGAGCAGGTTGTTCGGAGCACCATCCAACCTGGCCTTGAAAACTTCCAGGTATGGGGCATCCACAACTTTGGACAACCTGTTCCAGTGCCTCACCACCCTCCCAGGAAAGTGTTTTTTCTTAATATCTGATGCAAACCTACTGTTTTCAGTTGGAAGCCATGCCCCCTTTTCCTATCACTACATATTCTTGTAAATAGTCTATTTCCACCTTTCCTATAGGCTCCCCTCAGGTACTGGAAGGCTACAATTAAGTCACCTGAGGCCTGCCATGAGAGCTGGTCCAGGTCACCCTGGACTGCAAGTACCTATTGATATCACTAAATTTAAGAGGAACACCTGTGCAAGTAGGATAGAAAACTATGCTCCAATATGGGATTCAAACACAAGCTTCAAATCACATGCAGGTTTCAGGTCTTATGCTTCTCTTCACCTTGCCATCACTGGGAGAAAAGACCCATCACTGTGTTTCCTGCAGAGCTCCAAAGCAAGTGGCTCTGAGGTTCTTTTTTCCTTACCCTTACCTAGTGCTGTCTTTTCTAGCATTAGAAAGACAGCAGAGGGGAGTGGTGGGCACAGCTCATGGATAGTTCTGGGAAGGGTGCCCAGAGAACAGGAACATGAAGGGAAAGGGTTGTTCTGGGCAAAAGTGGAGAGTGTGAGAGCACAGAAGTTGAGAGAGGCTTGAAAAAGGGTCAGGGAGGTCTGATCTGGGCACTCGGAGTACACATACCCACACAGTATGTTGCATTTCTTCCTGGGATTCCCCAAACACAAAAGCATGCGCATATGTTGCACAGTACAGTATCTCTGGGAAGTCACTAACTGGTCAGAACTTGCATAGAAAATCTGTATCTTTCCAGAAACACATACTACTTTGGGTTTTTCAGTTACATGGCAATGGTTGATGTTTCTGTGCAGTGACTATAAGATAGCAGACAAGTGTGCATTAAGAAAAAGGAAAAGGGACAGCGTCTTCTTCAGCATTGCTGAGAGAGGTAAGAGTTTATGTGGCAGCAGCAACTTCACATGAAGTGTCTGACGTACTCAAATGGTTTTTGCTGTTGAAGACTAATTTTCTTTTCTTAATAAGATACATTTGTGTCACCAAAGAGCATAGAATATAGTATTAAGAAATCCTCATTCTGGTGCTTTGATTATTTATCTGGCATTCTCCTACAAATACCTGCATTTTTAAAATCCTGGTTTAAAGGCATTGGTACTTAGCAGACAGTTAATTACAGTGCATTGCCAAGCAGCCAGAGCAATGCTCATATCAGCAGCTACATGAACAACACAGCATGGCCATAAAAGGAAAACACTCTATAGAATTGACACAACATGTCACCCATGTGACAGAATTCCCAGCATAGCTACATACTGGGAAGACAAGCAGAAATCCTGTATGATAGCTGTATTCCCCTCTGCTTTCAGTCTAGTGTTAGCCTGGTTTTTATAACCTGCTTCCAGAGATGCTATTGGAGACCATTTCAAACAGCTGACCAAATAGCTACAACTTTATTTTATTGGCAAGTGCCATTTGCATTGTTGCAGAACTAGAACAGGGGGACCCGGGGGAATAGTCACGAAGAGGAAGTCAATTCACCCTGTGCAGCCTAGGAAGCTCCAGCAGGTCTGCTGTAATTAGTCGTAGAAGCACTTTTGCTTTGAATAACAATTCTTACGTGCCACTACTGTGATAATGGAACTTCCACAGAAATACTTTTGTATCTGATGAGCAAAGGCAATTAAACACATCAGCAACTCTACTATGGAATATCACAGAATCACAGAATGGTTGAGGTTGGAAGGAAACTCCCCAGTTCATCTAGTCCATTCCCACTTCTCAAGCAGCATAAGGTAGAGCTGGTTGCCCAGGACTCTGACTCGATTTTAGATGATTCCAGGGACGGAAATTCCACAGCCTCTCTGGGCAACCCATTCCTGTGTTTGACCACTCTTGCAATTTTTGGTGTTCAGACTGAATTTTTTTTTTTTAATTTGTGCCCATTGCCTCTTGTTCTGTCCCTTAGCACTGCTGAAAAGACCTTGTCTCCTTTTTGTTCATGGGCATTTATACACACTGATAAAATCCCACTCAGTCTGCTTTTCTCCAGGCTGAACAGTCTCAGCTCCCTTAGCCTTTCCTCATAGGAGAGATGCTCCACTCTTTTCATCATCTTTGTGACTGCTCACTGGACACTTTCCAGTGTGTCTATGTCTCTTGTACTGGATGCCCAGAACTGGACCCAGTACTTGAGATATTTACCTACCAACCCTGAGAGGGACAACCATTTCTATCAATCTGAGGGCAATGCTAATGCTATCCTGTTGGCCTTCACCACAAAGGCACATTTCTGGCTCATAATCAGCTTGCTGATCCTCACATGCTTTTCTGCAGAGCTGCTTTCCAGCTTGGTGTCCCCCAGCATATACCGATGCTCAATGTTTTTCCTCTGCAGGTCTGGGACTTGGCATTTCCTTTATTGAACTTCACAATTCATCTTTGCCCAGTTCTCCAGCCCATCTAGGTTCCTCTTAATGTGAGCACACCATCTGGCATACCCACCACTCTTCCCAGTCTTGTGTTGCCTGCAATCTCACTATGGATGCACTCTGCTCCACGGTCGCTAGTGGGGGTCATTAGTTAAATATTATTGGTGAATATTATTGACTCCTGGAGTACATTTCAGGTGATTTGCCTCAAACTGGGCTTTATCACAATGACCTGCAATCTGCCGGTTTTCAATGCACCTCACTGTGTATTATCTAATGTACATCTTGTCAGCTTGTCTATGAGGATGTTGTGATACACAGTGTCGAAAGCCCTACTAAGGTCAAGTTAAACAACATTCTCCATTTTCCCCTCATGCACCAAGCTAGTCGCCTCATGGGAGAAGACTGTCAGATTGGTTAAACACGATTCCCCATTTGTAACTCTCTGCTGGCCTATCCTGATCACCTTTTTCCCTTTCACATGTCTGGAAGAGGTTTTCAGGGTTAGTTGCTACATCACCTACCCAGGGGTTGAGCTAAGATTGACCAACCTACAGATCCAGAGATCCTCCTTCTTTCCCTTCTTGAAAATTCCGTTGCCTTGCAAACATAATCAAGAGTGGCTTTACAGTTACCTCAGCTAGCTCCTTCAACACTTGTGCATACAATCTCTCAGGGCCCATGGCCTTCGGGGTGTCTGGTTTGTTTAAGTGTTCTCTAACAGGATTCTGCTTCACCAAGAGTAAGTTTTTCCTGTTACATACTTTCCCACTGCTTTCAGGGGACTGAGATATTCTAATATTATTTATTAGTCATTATGTAAACAAATACATGCGCGTATATATAACATCTATTTACAATAAATATTGGCTAGATACTTAAAGCTATAGAGGTGTTTATTTTTTATTAAAGTTATCTGCTTTATCCAATATATATATATATATATATATATACACCTTGGCAGGGGGGGTTGAGATTAGGTTTTCTGTTGAGTAAGGAATCACTAAGAGACAGGCTGCCAAAAGCCTTAAGAAGAAACGTCAGGGGAAAAGCCTGAGAAGATGAGTAGGCTGTGAGAAGCAAGATCTGAGTTTCCCTGCACTGCCAAAACAATGAGAACTTTTTCAACCACTTGACATGAAAAAGAAAAAAGAATTTTGTTGTTGTTACTGTTGTTACAATCAGCTTTCCTTTCCCACATCTATTTCCATGGACTAGATACAGAGTTCCGTGTACACTCATTAGGCTCAACACCTTGCGAGTCGGGGCAGTGCTGGCCAGACAGTGCACAGTGATTCAACCCAGCCTTCTGGAAATTCACATTTTCCAGTCATGTACCAACAGGTGCATTTATGAAAATGAAAATTTTGAGCACATTAGTCTGACATTTCACAGAAGCAAATTCAAAAAGCAATTTTCAGCATTATAAAGTCATCTTCCTATCCTGCAACCTGAGCAGCAGGGCATCAATACACACCCTTGTACAACACCACTGATTTCAGCTGAGGTTTTCCAAGGCTCTAGAGTCAGTTCACATAAATCAAACAACAAGATCAAAGCCAATGCCGGAAAGGCTCAGGCTATCAATTATGATGAAGTATAATAAATGGAGGACCCAGTGACATTTCATTTTAAGACACACATGTAATTGTCAGGGCTCAGTGACATGACACTATCAAAAAGTGATGTGACTCTTCTGAAAAGCATAGCTGCTTGATTATTTTTCGCCCTTGTGAGTTGTTGCATCTTTCAAAAACCCTGAGCTTCTTTCTAAGATGTCGTTTCTTCTCCAGGCATAGAAAGCTATTTGTTTGTGGACTGCCCTTCTAATTAGAAAAACAAGCCACAGATGTTCTTGAAAGAGCACTAAATTCCGTAACTAAGCCTCTCCTCACTGAAAACATACCTCGCTTGGAAAGGCATCAGGAGAACTGTTCCACAGCTCAGCTGTTTACAAGCAGCCCTCCATTCACTCCCATCTCTGGGACCAGATGTGACAACAGTACCACAGGCTGCTTGCTGTTCTCTGCTTGCCTTTCATGTTCATGCTCCCAAGATCCTCTCTTGTCACTTTTGAAGCTCAAATTTGTGCATGACTGGCTCCACCCCAGGGCCACAGTAAGTACTCCTCACAGCATTGAGAAGTCCCTCATCTCACAACTAATCAAATCCTTTTTTTTTGGGCTAACTGCAGAACAACTTGCTATTAATATGCATCAAGTTTTTACAAGACAGCTGCCAATTAATCTTGGATCCTGAGATGCCCAGTCAGTTCAAAGTGCGCTGAAGTAATTTCAAAGAAATACTGGCAGTGGCAAATTCAGGCCTTAAAAGAACATATGTTTAACACAGATGGTATGTATTCAAACATTTCATTTGTACAGTTGAATCCACTTTTAGAGTCTACAAATATAGGCACTTTTTACATACACTGTAAGAAAGTCAGAATTCCAGATTTCCATTTGCACATCAAAACAGTTATATTATAGCCAGGCGTCATGCATATGATGAAATTGTTCTGTTTAAAAACAAAACCAGATTGTTATAATGGGATCCCATTGTATCTGTGAAATTAATCTGTCTTAATACTAAGGAAGAGCATCTGTTTTTAATGGAACAAAAATACCTCAGCCAGTACAGCAAATAACACTGTAAAGTTTCCGGACTTTCCACAGAAGGGATTCCTTGGTAAAGGTGACTTAGGCTTCCCATGTTTCCACTTTGAAGACTGTGATTCAGACATTTCCTAGGAAAGAATAATTCTATTAGCTTTGTATTGACAAATTGAAATGCTAAAAAGAAAGGAAACAATAAATACCTCTATAGAAAGCAATTTTAATTTGAGGTTGCAAAGTTGAAGGGCTCATGAAACAAGGCACAGCAAACTAGAAATTGAAAGATTGTGTTCTCTACTTACTTTATAATGCCTTTCACAAAAGCCTTTTACATAATTGTGCGTTAGGTCCTTGATAAACTATTCCCTGTTTGAGCATCATTACAGACTTGAAGCATACTTGTAACCCTAGGATAGCATAGGTTCTCATCTGACCACCATCCCTGCTGTCTTCAGAAGAAAGGTTACGTCACTGTGAGCATAACTGGCTACTGAGTGTGACAGACATTTTAATAGGATGAAAGATTAAAAGTCTGTTCAGAACACTCACAGTAAGATCTGTTGCTAAGATCTTTATGCTTTCCTGTAAAGAAACCTTCTAATATGGTTCCTACATACCATGCAAGCAACCAAGTTTAGGGTCCCTCAAGTGGGAAGCAGGAATATTCTATCCAGACCCTGCTTCTGCAAAAACTGTCAGGCCTAGCATTATTCTTAGGTTGGAGCATCGGAGTCAATTAGATTATGACAATTGTCCTGTTGTGCACATGTGTTTACAGGATTGAAGGCTGCTGATAATGGCAGCAAAAACGAGAAGTTTTGAGGATGAAAGCAGTTTCAAGGGACAGCTTAAATTAAAATTGCTTTAAACTGACAAAAGATTTTTACATAATTTCATTTTAAATGAAACATCCAGTTGGTTTCCAAATAGACTGCACATCTTTCAAAACAGCAGCATTTCCTACTCCAGGCACTTGCAAGTATTTTAAAGTTTTATGAGTGTGGAGCTATTTCTAAACATTTTGAAGTGTTCAAGATATTTTATTCTTGAAAATGGAAGTGAATTAAGCCATGTGTTCAAACAGGCAGTTCGAAGACATATTGAAACTATTTGTAGCAAACAAAAGGCTCACAGTGAAATAAAAAGCCTCTAAGTATAAAAACACAAACTAGTTAAAAACAAAATAAATTGAGCCAATGTTTTATCATCACTATTAGACAATCGGAAGGAACTTAAATGAGCTCTTCCTTTTACTAAAATTGTCCGTGACTTGACTGACCTCCCCTGACACTGGTTTTACCAGCCCTTCTCTCCTTTCTTTTCTTCTGTCCCCAGGCCTTTGTCTCTGGAGTGAAATGTTGTAAGTTATGCCACAAAGGCACACTTACCCTGGAACTGGTTTTCACCAGCCTCCTCACAAGCAAAACTGGAAAATTATTCTAGAATTAAAGTGTTCATACCAGTATGAAATCACTCAGATAAAGTTGCACCATAAATTCCAGAGAAAATTTGCTTTTCTTCTCTTGACCAGACCTAAATTTTGTCAGTTCTTCTTCTGAAACTGGTACCCTACTGTGGGTTTTAGATGTTTAGAAGTCAGATATTAAAGTGCAAGTTATTCAGGCTTACCTCCCTTTATAGATAATTAAAAAATAAATATGTCAGAGAGAACAAGCAGTTATCCCCTAGGATCAGCTTGAGTACCATTTTCAGATTACATGGCTCACCTTCACTAGGAGCCTGTTTATAGGTACACCTATGAGGGAAGTGATACTCTCTAGCTTGGAACTAGCATCTATGTGGGAAATACCAGGTATAAAACACATAAATTTAGAAGACTCTGGAGAGCATCTTAGAGGCTCATTCTAAAACAGTCTCAAGACTGCTTTCAGCTAAAGACTCAATCTAAGACTCAATTCAGCTAGTTCATATGTACCCCTAGACAAAAGTGCCTAGCATCTCTTTCA
Organism: Eulacestoma nigropectus; assembly: GCA_013397775.1. NCBI lineage: Eukaryota > Metazoa > Chordata > Aves > Passeriformes > Eulacestoma > Eulacestoma nigropectus. The sequence continues at coordinate 323,912 of VZTE01003000.1, forward strand.
GATGCATGCAGTTACCTGAGACTGGCAGACACAATACAGGCCTGTTTGTCCTGCTTGTGTCAGGAGAGGCAGCTGTAGGCCAGATGGCACAGCCTAGGACATCTCTGGCATTAGATGTCTATGTTTGGACAGCTGATTCATGCCCCAAGCAACATGTCTGCTGTATTTCTCTCTGGATCCCATTGGCTAAACCTCTGTTGACAGTAGTGGGAGCTTAGACAAGTGGCCCAGGGGTGACACCTACATTACATAACCACAGTTTGGGCATCTTAGACTCAAACTGACTCCCACTTACCATTTTAGGGTGAGATTCTCTCCGTCCCTAAATTTGATCTCAAATACTAAAATCATCTTCACCTTATGCTTGTGGATCTAATTGCTTTCCGTGATGTCTCTGCATATTTCCAACCTGAATCATGACATGCTGCTGCTTAAATGGGTTTTTCTTACCCTTCTTTTTTGTCATATCTCGGAAAACCTTTGTCCTCCCAGTTTCTGTGGTGTGGTTCAAATAGGTCCTTCAAGAATAAAACAGAGTCTGCAGAGGTGTGTAATGGTATCAGGGCACAGTCTGAGTCTCGTTAACTAGTCGGGGTCAAGGCCCAAAAATGCAGAAATTGTGGTGAAGCCTGGCCTCTAGACAGATATTTGCTGTTGATACAAAGGTGTGGCTTTCACTACGTAATCATGCCATCCAAAATCAGGGCAAACATTAAATTTTTCTGAATGAAGCTGTCTGAAGTCTAAATCACAATGGGAGGAAGTGAGAGATGAATATGTTTTTCACCACTACCTTGCACGTATCTTTGCTTAGGATTTTTCATGTAACAGCTGTTGCCCATCTTAATTTCAAAACCTGTTGCTTCACCTGCCTACCCTAAAATCAGCAAAGTTTTGCTGTTATCTTGCCTTATGGCTTCTTCTCAGAACTAGACTGCACTTCCCTATTCTGTCTCACCTAATAAAAAAGTATTGTCTTACTTTTGTTCATTACACGGTCTTGCAACTCTGAGCTCCTTTCCACTATAAACATACACTAAAAACCACTAACTCATAGACATAGTTGAAGTAGAAAAACTTAATGCCTAAAAAGGCATTATTTCCTCTGTTCCTTCACCAAAAAGCTTTTTCCCTTTTTCTTTTTTAAATCATGCAAAAAGTTCCATGCTTCAGATCTAATCTTGCAAATGCATATGCACATGAAAAAAGTTAATCACATCACAACTCTCATTTGAAATCAAAGAGATCATTGATGTGCTTGCAAGATTACAGTTTTCAACTTCCTATAGAAGTATAGAATCATTTAGGTCAGAAAAGACCCATAAAATTATCCTTGAATAGGTTTACCCTCTTATTAGTCTGCAGAGTGCTGTGTGCATTTTGAAAGTAGTTCAGCACCTGCAAGATTTATCTTACAAAATTGTCATGAGTGGAAAGGACCTTTAGCTGAGCAATAGCAGGTTAAAATGAACACAAATTGAGATGCAGTAGTTGTTATTTCTAATCAGCCCTGATGTGCAGGAGTGAATTTTATTCCCTTTCCTAGCATTTGGCAGTTTCACCTTGTGACTTTGTGTCTTATATACTTAGCAGAACAGAATGGCAGCTTCACTTGTGAAGTTACTGTAAATGTTATCCATAACAAGCTAATTAGTTGTTGTTCTGCTAAAATGGAACTCTTGGTTCTCAAGGGCATTTATTCATTGTGATTGTGATCTGTTGCATTCGTGTTTTATATTTGGTTAATCTAGTGAGCGCTGCAACTTGACTTGTCCTCTTTGAGAGAGTGGTGTGATCACAACTCAGCCCTGAAGGGTGGGGTTACAGTCTAAAGACTCTCAGAAAAGAAAAATAGATGGTATTTACTGTGGGTAAAATCACTGATATTATATTTCTGAAGTTTGGCTCAGTACCAAACAAGTCATGAAGAAAATAATTCTGGCAAAAAGATTAAAAAAACCCAACCCAAACCAAACAACCTCTCACTGATAATTCTATGTGTGCAAACATACCAAAGCAAGCGAAAGGCAAAGAGGGCTTGTGAAGATCTTACTATCAACTTGGAGATTTTTCTGTGATTTCAAACTGGCTGCAAAACTCTTCTTTTAAGTGAAGCTATTTCCTTAGCAAAGTCTCAAACCCAATGGGAAAAAAATCTCTAATCTCTCTTCAAAAAAAGGGCTGCTGCTTATTGATCAAATCAGTCATATAACTGCTAGTCATATAACTAACTTACAGTGGACCTGTGTGACATGACTGTGTACTGTAGAAGCAAGAAGTGAAGCAGAGGAGTGAAGCCAGGATAAAGGATCGAGTGAGAAACACAAGAGTGTGGAGCAGGGAGCTACACCCAAAGCCTAAGAATCAGCCAGATGACGGGAGCCTCATCCAGCCCTCCCTTATTTCAATGGGGGTTTTTTTGCTTTGTGAAGGATTTTTTTGGTCCACTTCAACAGAAGTCACACAGTGGCACTTCTGCAAATGTGGGTGACCCTGTGCACTTTCTCACACTGAGAAACTCAGACCGTCTGCAGGGTGTTGTGAACCAGTAAGACAGGCATGACTGTCCTCACACTCACCAAAAACATGAAGCAACAGACTACTGAATAGCTAAGCACACTGAGTTTGGTTTAAGCTGCAATAGTGAACAATGGCAGGTATTCATTTAGCCTTAACTGGTTCTGAGCCGAGGGATTTGGCATTAAAGAAATCATAAATGTTTATGTCCTGTGACAGACATTTCAGGAGTGTCCAGGCTGCACGTAGAAGGGATCTAACTAACTCAGGCTAGCTGCGCAAGTTCAGAAATAACCTTCTTACTCCTCACTCCCACATCAGAGCCAAGGGTTTGACAAAGGCTTTTTGACTGCACGCCTGGGCTCCAGCCGACAGCAGCACATTACCCCAAGCTGCCTGTAACTTAACTGGCTTCAGCTGGCCTGCAGGAAAGTACCTTGAAAAATCACTCCCAACGCTTTCTTTTCCCAGCTAGGGATAACAGAAGTGACAATGAATATGTGATGTCAATGAGATATTTATAACCAGCCCAGTAACTAATTTAAAAAGCAGCCTCATTCATGTGGTTCTTGCACACTTCCAGCCTGTTTCCCGAGGTGGGACTAAAGACTGCCATTCAAGTAGAATGGGTTTGGTGTGAAGAGTAAACTCGGAGTTAATCCAAGCCTAAGCACCTCCCACTCCCCCAGCTGGCCTTCAACCCACACTGTGGATATGAACCAATTTGGGGCTCACTACATGGTTATAGTCATGTTCAAACATCAGTGTGGGACTATCAACTAATCTTTGGTTTTAAATCAGCTCTTTCTACACATGGCTCCAGTTTCACTGTGACTTGGAGATCTGGTTGTCATGCTGCAACCATTCCGGTGTCTCTCGAAGAAGTCAGGAGAAACAGTCCAGAATTTATTAGTATCATTTTAATGTGGGTTTGTATTGGGCCTGACCATCCTGTCTCTTCTAACCAGCGTTTTATTACCTAGGACCATTTTCTACCAAGCTGGATTTATTTGGTTAAATACATGATCTTTTCCAACTGGCTGGATTCACAAGTGTCCAAAGAAGTTCAAGTCAGGTTGCTCTGCTTTGTAGGTTCTCTCTTTGTCGGGGTGAAGGTGGACACTACTATGGGCTTTTGATACCCTGGTGGGAAAGGGATGGCTCAGGTGTGTGGCAGAGACATCCTGGGCTATCAAAGCACATCATGTCTCCATACAGGAACAATGGCAATTGTCTCTCAGTGTTTTTCCTAAAAAGTTGATGAGGGAAGAAGTCCTGGGTTTTGCAATCTGGACCCCAGTTCTGAAAGAAAAAGAAAATCAGGCTGAGGACGGAATGAAAAATTGTGCAACATCACTGTTCAAACCAAGGGGATGCTAGAAGGGTGAGATGAACCTTGAGGGTCTTCAGAGAATATTGTTATTTTTCAGAGTGCTATATTCTCCATTTCTGGGTGTGTTTGATATACTCTCTTGCCATGGCCCCAGCCCTACATTTAACTTGAAACCAGAGCTTTACCAGCTAACAAGGAAGGTACCTTGCTAATTAGGGGTCCAGAAAGGCTGTGGCACCAGCACTGTGGTCTAAAGCAGTGAGTCTATGGGTCCCACTGGCTTAGACATCAGATATTGCTTCTGAGCCTGAACCTCATTTCAGTGATCCTGTCCAGATTCAAGGGTCTTCGAAGTATACAGGCTTTTGTATCCCATTCATAATGTATTCAGTGAGAAGCATTTAAAAAATGATGTTACAAAAAACTGGAAGAAGTGAGCACAGAAGTACTTACTGAAGGCATAGCAGGAGAAATCACATGTACAAATAGTATGCTGAGTTTGGAAGGGATCTCTGGAGTTCACCTGGTCCATGTTTTAGCTGTATTATAGGAAATAATTTAGGAACTTTTACAGAAAGGGCCTCACTTTTTTAGGTGGTGGCAACAAATAAATGACACTAGATGCTTTTCACAGGAGTCAGAAAATGTGCTAGTGGTTACGTTTGGGAGAAGAGTTAGCTAAGGTAACTACAGAGACCTTAAAATATTCATAGAAGGTGACAATAAGAGAACTGCCATGTTAGAGCTCATTTTGCTGGACAAGCAAATATTCACTGCAGATTTAGAGTATTTATGCTTGCCTGTATACCAGTAATCATGATTGGGTTAAATATATCTGACCACAGTACTGCTACTAATCAGCGTTATATTTTATCAAGCTTTAAATAGCAATTTTTTAATGTTTAAACTAATTGGCAACATTAAGACTGGAATGTATACATAGAGCAAGAAGTGCTTTAAAAAAGCACGAGAAAATGCTTAAGAACTAGTTCTCGGATGCTAAATAAAGCACTGTGGTTGAGAAACCATAAGAAATGCAATGGATTAAAAAGAAAAAGATGCAGAGAGATAATTAAATGCTTGAAATAAAGATTTAGAATCTGAGAAGAAAAAAAATTTTAAAAGTCAGTTACCATAGGCTTTAACCTTAAAAAGTGAGAGAAGCAGAAGCTAAAGGAATCAGTGAAATGTCATCAGTCACAGTGAATGACCACTAGAATTCAAAATTATAACAGGGCTTTTAAAAAAAAGAACAAATTGGAAACAAAATACACTCTCCAAGTCTCAGGTCCATCACAGGATATTGTTGATGAACTGTAAACAGTAATAGAAAAAAAAAAAAGTAGAACTCTTAATTTGGTCCTATATTTGAGAAAAAGCATTGAAATATTCTGTTGACAAATGTGCCATTTACAGAAAAAAATCAGCAAAAGTGTCTGCTATATTTAAATGCTTTTGAGTCAATAAAGTGTAGGTTGATTTATGTCAGTGGTCAAGACTCATGGGGTCTAGGTGACTGTCCCCAGGCAGGATATATCACCAGTGCATATTTAGATGGGAATCATGACACAACAGGAATAATATTCTTCATGCTCCTACATCTAATATTGTTGATTAGAATAATGGAATCATAAAGTAGTTTGTGTTGGAAGGGACCTCAGGAGGTGCCTCATGCACCACTGCTCCAAGCAGGGCCAGCTGTGAGGTCAGACCAGGTTGCTCGGGGCTTTGCCCAGCCAGGTTTCATAATCCCCCAAGGACGGAGCCTGCCCAACCATGCAGGTCCATGCAGGACCTGCCTGTCCTCATGGAAAAGGTTTCAGTGCCCAGCCTGAAGCCCTCTCATTCCAGTTCCTGCTGCTGTACCTTGTCCACACGGGCTGTGAAGGGCCCGGCTGCCTCCTCTCCCTCTCCTCCCCTCCCCACGGGCTCCAGGGTGTCTGTGAGGTGCCCCCAAAGCCGTCTCTGCCCAGGCTGGACCAGCCCCAGCCTCTGCTCAGCAGCCAGGCTCCAGCCCTGAGCACTGCAGGGGTGACCTCTCTCCAGGTTATCGGCATCTTTCTGCCTGGGGCACCAAACTGCTGGTGCCCAGATGTGCTCTGACAACGAGTGCTGGGCACAGGGGACCCGCCCCGAGCTCCTTGTTGTGCTCCTGCTGTTGCAGCCCCAGATGCTGCTGCCTGGCTTTGCTACCAGCTCCTGCCCAGCTCGTTGGTCCAGAGCCCCTTCCCCAGAGCTGTCCTCAACCTGTATGATTGCAAGAGAGTCTTCCTTCCCAGGTGCAGCTCTTTGCATTTCGTTTCCTGAAATTTATAAGGTTCCTGTTGGCCCATCCCTCCAGCCTGTCTAGGAGCCTCTGAAAGACAGCCCTTCAACAGAGAGTATTGGCTGACCAGCAGCAATTTGGTATTATCTGCAAACCTGGTGAGAGTGTGTTCTACAACCTCTTCCAGGTCACTGAAGCAGCACAGGTCCTGGGTTAGACTCTATGGTAGCTACCCTGTAGCTACCATATGTCTTTATGTTCCAGGCATAAAAATGATATCCTGAGCCTCAGACTTGGAGCCTGATCATCCAACTGGTTCGTGACTGCTCTAATTGTCCACCCATACAGACTGCAACACTGCAGGAGACAGTGTCAAATGTTCATTTGTTCACACGGATATGTTTTTCACACCATTTCAGAAATTCACTCAGATCATGGTTTCATGTCAGTGTTTAGTCACAACAGAGTTTAGGGTAATCCCATGTACTTCCCTTACCTCCCAGGTAACCTGGATTCTGAACAGAAGGCTTCTGGTTCACAGTTTTGGTCTTAAGACATTTCATCTGCACCAGAACTTCATAGTTCCGTGGGCCATGGCCTTAGGTATCTGTAGGTCATAAAGAGCAGTTTAGGACTGATCTTTTGGAACTTCATAGTACAGTGGTAGTATTCCTATGACATAATCAGCAAAGGTATGCTGTGACCAGAGTAGTTTTTTCCCATTTTGCCAATGATGTGTCTCTCCTCACACATCTTTTTCTCTGTAGAGCAATACTGACTCGGAACCATTTTGTCCAGAGTTCAGTTACCTGAGCACAAGTGCCAGTCTCTTCACCCAGTATGTCTAGCAATCACTCAAAGAAGAGTCACGATAAAATCAAGGCCTCTACTAATGGCACAAAGACTAGGTATTATTAAGATGGAACGGAAGAGAAAGCAATGTAAATGGAAAAGATGATGATTGTTTACCTCCTTAAAGGTATTTTCCTTGTGGAGTATATGAGTATTGGTTGAGTTGAGTGCTTTGCTCTCTACTGGTTGTTAATACAGTACCTTCCAGGCAATGTTTTATTTTTTTTACTTTTTCCATCACTGACCCTGGCTTCTGTTCTCTTCTTCTGCACTCCATGAGCATTCCTCTGAGTAATGAACTTTACTAGGCTAGATTTATAATGACAGTGACCTACAACTCATGCTGATGGAAAATTCATTATGGTTTGGGATTAGTTGCTAATCTTTGGGATTATTAAAACTATACCACTTGGACATTCTTGGTTTTGTTTTAATTGCCAGAGTTATGAACAAACGGCACAGCCAGTCTAGCATCTGGTGTATGTGTATCATTTCTTACGAGCATTGACAGACAAATAAATACAAGCTATTTTCAAAGTGACCTTCTCCTTCCATCCATATTAGAATGTTCTGACAAAATTCATAATTGACTGAAGTCTTTTTATAGCAGCAATGAACATAACGACCAGAGACAGAGTTTCCAGGCTGCCACGTCTCTGCTCAGTGTCCTGTCATAGCTGTGGCTCCAGTTGGGCTACATCTGATCAGGGTAGCGCCTGTGCTCTGGCAGAGTGCAAAGACTCAGCAGCCTCCCTCCACTGTGGGGATTTGACTTCACAGCGGATAGCATTTCTAGCTGTAATAATGATGCTTTGGAAGTATCTAGTAAACCCCAGCTGGCCATATGTCCTACTGTTCACAGAATGAAGTGGAGATTAAGCCATCAGCAGTAGTCAATGGACAATTTATTTCTAAATTCTAGCAAAATGCTGCTTGTTCTCTCCATCATACATTACTAAATGTTATTGTTTTTTAATACAGTTCGCCATTCTTGCTTCAGCCTATGGTAAGAAGAAACCAGATTCATGATAAAGATTTAACCTATTGTGAGCTTCCTGGCAACTGCACCTATTGAAACAACTTCTTGCTACTTCACTATCATACAAACCCCCTTGAGTTCCTGAGAGCAACAAAATACCTTCCTTCCAATTCCTGGAAGACTGAACAGTGTTATAGGAACCTCAGCCATCTGCCACAAAAAAAGAAAACATAGGACAGGGACTTGTTTCTTACTCAATGTGTCTTCACATTCCTCTGAAACTATCTAAGGACTACAATACCATCTAGGAGGATACTAATGTGGAAAGAAAATAAAATTTTTGTTTATTAAAAGAAAAAAAAATCACTCTTCTTTGGCAATATGCCAGCCTGAGACACATAACAGAGTGCAGTCAGTTGTAAAATCATTAAAGCTCCCGGTGGCTTGGTCGATGTGATAGTTTGAATGACAAATGTCACTGCATTCCTAATGTACTCTTAGTGACCTACACATCATAGACACATATCTAATAACGTGTCAGACTAGCCACTTCACCAGCATTCAGTTACCTAGGCACAGAAAAAGAAAGTGGAGCAGAAAAAGTGCATTTAACATTAGCTATGATTGATTTGGGCTAGGTACTGCAGCACAAAATATTCTGTACATGTAGTATTATCATACGGTCTCTTAAGATGCTTTAACAGGCTGCTCAGAGAGGTTGTGGGTTCTTCTTCTCTGGATATACTCAAAACTCGCCTGGACACGATCCTGGACAACCTGCTGTCAGTGAGGAGTGTTTAGCAGGAGTGTTGGACTGGGTGATCTCCAGAGGTCCCTTCCAACCCCAACCATTCTGTGATTCTGTGAACAGTTCAGAAGTAATGGGTTTATTCACCTGTAAAGTACTCGCAGTAATTGGAAGGAACTGTGGGCACAAAGACAGCAGTGCCTGTGGACATGGCCTCAGAGTAGGCACGGTATGAAGAATTTGGGCTCCAGCTCTACTCCCAGCCCATGGTTCCAGGGCGTCTTTGCCTCAACTCCTCTGCCTGCAAGAAACAGGGATGATCAATCAGATTGCAAAAGCCTGGAGGAAATGGCATTAGGTGAGGTTGAAAGCCTGCCATTTGATGACATTTTTGCATTTGTAGTGCACTTTGATGTGGCCACTGAGAAAGGATGAGAGCAGCAGGTAAGGAAGCAAGCCAGGTGCTTTTTCAGAACACCCAGATGCCAGTATGTGTCATGTCAATGGTGTCAAGGGAACATGTATTTCCTATTTCACAGGAAAACCATTCTTCCAAGCAACTTTTGTTCCATGATGTTTAATTGAAGTCCATTTTGTTTACAATGTAAGAAAATTACTTTCTTTACTGGGTAAAAGTAATTATTTATAAAATATAAACCAAAAAGCTATCTTGAATGTATGCATTTGTTATACTTCAAAAGACTTCTGGCAATTCTTGACCATAAAGTAGTAGGTAACAAGGCAGAAGAAGATCTAAAAAACTGAAAGATTAAAAGTAGTTCTTGGAAAGCAAATCGACTTCCTCACATATGAAAAAACAACTCGGTGGGAGGCTTTTTGCAGACAACCCCCTGGAGATAAGGTAAGAAGCTCCTCAATTGCACCAGGAAAGTTAATGTTAAAAGACATATTCCAAGCTAGGTTCTATTTTTTTAAGTAAAGGCTTTTGTTGTTTGTTCTCGCTATTTAAATCTTTTTCAAGCAGACTGAAAGGACACAAAATAAATTCAACCAGGAGTTTATAGTTTGCCCTTACAAAAGGGACAGACTTTGTCTATATACAGCAGAAGAAGATGAGAATTGAGAGCCTTACTCAGCAGCACAATTCCTGCCTTTCTGTAAAAAAGCAAGATATTTTTGCATCTTTTTTGTGGAGCATTTTACTTGCTCTTGTGCTTCCACCCAGCTGTACATTTTACCTTGTCAGAAGAGAATTTCTTTTGTTGCAGAAAACTTTCTCAGACCTATTGTTCCCAGAACTAATTTCTAAGCAGGATGAGATGAGTATGTGTCCCTAATATTGACACACAGACATTACACTGCTCTGAAACAAAACAGAGTAGACACTACATGTTGTGGTGGTGCTTGTCTCTGAATAGCCTGTAGAGGTAAAGGACAGGGAGAGACATGTTTGGACTAACACATGGGACACACTGAAGAGAACTAGACTTTGCTAGGATTTTTAACCATTATACTGATAACAAACAGCAAAAAAAGGTCAGAATAGATGGTGGCTGGAAGGGAACAGGTCTCTTCAGTTTGCTTTCATTTCATCAGGAAAACACACTGTTTGTACAATCAACCAGAGCTTTTAACAATGGCTAGAGATGAGTCACTAAAATGAATAATCCTTTTTAATCTCTATGAAAAACATCCTGTTAGCATTGCCATATTCTAGGAATTGTTATAACAGGAGCAGAAAAAGGATTAAGTGCTTAAACCTGTCCCATCAGTACAAGTTTATTGCAGTAGAATCTCTCTGTTGGTAATGAGCCTTTACTTCTAACAAAAACAAGAGAATATTTCTATTCTGTGTTTCTTTTCTTCTGTAACAAGCCCTCTAAGACCCACCAATAATATGGCTATTTTAAAAAATTAAAATCTAGATCAAGTGAAAGCACATGCTGAGGATGACAAAAGTAAGGATCACAAGTTCACCAAGATCATACCACAGCCTGTTCTCAATGCCTTTCAATGAGACTATTGCACTTCTGCCCAAATCCTACAAAGACTATGAATCCTGTAGACTCACTGCTGTTCTTTCTGTGCTTTGCAGCACAGTGCTGTGCCTCTTTCAAAAGGTGTGTGATTCTTGGAAGTTATTAAAATATGTAGCATATTCTTGGTAGCATAAGGCTGGAACCTGTGCTTTCAATACCAAATGCGAAAAGGCTGTGAGCTGTGCATAATGAAAAAGCTCTCCAACTACCTGACAGGAACTATTAGTCTCATGAGCTATGAAAATTGCTAGAGGAGGCAGATGACTACTTTGTTTTCCCCACAACACTTAAAATGGCAAGTGCTTGCTAAAATATTTAGTGTTAAATAGAAACTGATGACAAGCCTTTACTGGTCTCCTTTCCAGAAGTGAGAGTTCAAGAAGATTGCCTCCTTTCAGTGCCTCTGTCACATTAAGGTATCTGAAAGATATTGAAGGTGATACAATACAGAAGCCATGGAGACATCTTCAATTAATCTCAAATAAATTGACGAGGCTTATCATCAATGGGTGGCCCAGCCATGCTTGTTTTGAATGCCTCTTTTAAAATACATCACAAGGTGCTCAAGCCGCACCAGCTCTGCTCCCATGGACTAACACTGACTTGAGCAGAAGCAGAGTAGGGTAACACCAACTATACTTGCAGGCTAGTGCAGGTGTTGTGTTTTTAAGTCCCAGCCACAGAGCAAATTTACCCTGCCATGTATCATCAGTCCTAATGCACTGACTGCCCACACCATGAACAGGCTGGAGCTCATGGCCAGATTGTCCACCTCTTTTTTTTTTTCTATGCTGGGCTTCTTCCCAAAAGCACACAGGTTGGAGAGGGAACAGTCTACACCTGTACCTCCCTTCAAGGTGGAGCTGAGCCAGAGTTCAAATTGGCAGCTAGAGCTCCCTAGCTCTTGGCACATCTTCCACCTTCACTGAATAATTAAAAACTAGTGAGCAAGACTTCTTACTTTATTACAGATTAGGTTCAGCCTTGTGTCGGATGACTTTTAATAATGTTTGTGACAAGTAGTACAGATGATGGGTTAATAGTCCTTAGATGTAAAATACATATAAAATAACTGTTGATTTAATGTGTTATGCATTATATTTATTATTTTAATATATATATTTAGATATATAATCCATAATAAGAATCTCACCAGAACATAAAAGGACAGTATCCGATAATAAGAAAGTACAGATATGGACAAGAGCTGTGCATTTCTTTTTGGTTAAGTGATAACACAGCTTTGGGATGGTGTAGTGGTTTTGGCCCAGGTGGAAATTAGGCACCATGCAGCTTCTCATTCCACACCCGCCCCACCATCTCGGAACCATTTTAGTACTCCAGTCCCGCCAGCCCAGTCAATCCCACCAAACAGCTACGCAAATTTGTCAGTCTTTAACACTTAACATTTTTTGTACCTGCATTTTTATTGAAAAAATAGCTCCAAATCTCCCTTTTTTGATGGTTATAAAGGACTCTCCTGGCTGATTTTTCTAAAGTAAATTTACATCCAGTTTACTAAGTCCTCTCTCTATTAAATAGCAATATCTAATCCCCTCCTTGAAACTGTGTGAAGGAGTTTTAGCCTTCTCATCTTGGAAAAAGGACAGCTAGGATGGATCAAAGAGGACACTTGTAAATATGTCAGGATACCTGGTTATGCAGAATAACCTCTCCTAGTGATTGTTTCTCCTTTTTATACTGATTCTTCCTGGAGTCCAAAGAAAAAGAGAGTAAGTGATAAGCTATATGTCCTGAAAAAAACACCTTGCCTCATTTCACTTATCATTAGTTTGCTTTGGAGGCTCTGCTTTGAATACAATGTTAGCAATTTTTTCCTCTGTCAGGAAAGTGACTGAGAAGAGAGAAAGCGATTCTCATCAGGCATCTCTCCTCAGGTTATTTGATATCGTATGAACAATACCCACATATCTGATTCAGCTGTCATTTTAAAGCCACTGCAACACTTTGGAGTCTATGTAAAGTTGTATAAATTAAAAAGTCTAGCAAGTGCAACGGAATATTCAAAAACTAGACAAGTATTTCATCGCCATTCAGAAGAGCCAGACACTTTGGGCAGACCATGACCCAGCAGGGACAGACCTGGTCTAGGAGTTTAGGACTGACTCCCTTTCTAACTAACAAAAAGTAAACTCATTTTCACAGGAGCAATGGCATTTATTTGTAATTGTAAACAACTTAGAAATATATGAAACAAAAATCTTGTATATCAGTTTATTCTAAGTAAAGGTTGTAGACAATAAGGTCCTGTGGGTTCATTGTATAAAAATGTACATAAACATAAATTTTGTCTGAGTTTGTGACATTCATATGTTAGTATCTAATGTATTTTTGTTCAGGAAGCAGAAAAAAATCAGTTGTCAGAAGTCTATGCAACTATATAAAATTAGATTCATGAGAACCCATAGGAATGGTAAGAATGTCCTTTGCTGAACCTTGGTGCCTCATGGAACACTTGGCCACATGTGAAAGGAGGTAGATGATCTTACACATTCCCTCTCCACTGCTGCCACATGATGAGTTAATATTTGATTAGACAGTGCTGTATCTATGACACCTGTTCACCAGGGAGACTAGGACAACAACTGATGTAATCTACCTTATTATATACTTAATGACAGAGAAGAGGTGCTGCTTTTTCAGCTTCCCACGTCTGCTTTTCATTTCCTCTCCTACACATTCCTGAGGGGTCATGTTCAGTGCCTTGCAAGAGCAAACAAACAACTACAATTTTTTTCCTCTCTCTGTCTCTGTGATTCTCTGTAATTTGCTTGATAGAGGAGAAAAACTTGAAAAATTTCCTCTCTACTGTGTGTTTCTGGGAAGAAAACTACTTCTTGAAAATAGTTACTAATACACCTGTGTTGGCAAGATTTCTCTAATTACAATAGGAGAGGACAGAAAATACCCCAAAAATGCTTTGGTACCAAGGCTACATGGAAGAGGTCATAATTTTCATAGCCGTGGTTCATGCACTTGGCTGTTGCTTTCAGATCCTTTTCACAAATGTCCTCTCAAGACAATCTTGCCCTTTGACCAGTAGGACCTACTGCATTTTTTAGGTCAGTTCTCTGAAGTGAGTGGCTGTTAAGTGCCACTTTGCAGGAGCTCCAGGGCACCTCATCTGAGCAGATTCCCAACTATTCTCCCAGTTGTTTGTACCTGTGATTCCCAGGTCATAGTGACTCTCTCTAGGAAATGTGCTCCTGGTTTGCACTACTAGCAATCCCAGTAATCTTTGCAATCTGAATACAATTTTTATTTCAAATGTATACGGTTGTGTTCAGAAGACTCTTTTTTCAATTCAGCTTTCACAACTTCTGTAGCTTTCCTGTTAAGAAATCCCCATCTCTACAGGGAATCCCTCAAATTCTTGCATAACTATAGGTGGTTATAGCATTTCATATATTGTCTTTCTTACTGTGAGTAACTGTTGTTATAGTGTGAATATATAACCTAAGGAATTTCAAATTTCCATTTCCAGTTTTTTCCTTTCCATTTTAAAGAGGTCATCATCTTTCCCTGAAGTAAGATTTGCCTTTGAACAGAGGAGAAGGAGAAATGCAGAGGGGGCTTTTTCGTTTTTTTGTTTTGTTTTTTTTTTTTTTTCTGAACACCAGAACT
>VZTE01003000.1:338360-453654 GCA_013397775.1 Eulacestoma nigropectus
TTTTTTTTTTTAATTGAGAAAAGAAAGGCTGAGAACAAGACAGGGTGTATCTTTCATTGCCCTGGGCTAGGTCCTTTCCTCAGTTCAGGGACAATGCCAAAAGGTCTGGATAATACTAGCTTTGAACAGAGACAATTGACAGTTCCTAAGTGATCAAGGCGAGTAAAAAAATCTGTTAAAAAGTTGTAGTCAGTCTACATGGAAATGAGAGCGAATGGCAACTTTGTTTGTAGATGTTGAGTTACCAAGAGTCTTCACTCACGTCTGTCTGTTACTCACCTTCTTACCGGTCCGAGTTCCCACAGACACTGCAACACAACCAGGCCAGGGAAGTAGGAGGTGGATCTCAATATAACTACAAAATGATACCTACTGAGACTGCTCTGGGAGTCAGTGTTTCTGTGGGGATTCCCAGATACATTACTGAAAGTGGTACACAGAAGCAATTCATGTGACTGCATTTCAAGTCCCTGTGATTTTGTTGACACTTTGATCGCATCTCTCAAACAGATTCATGTCCAAAATTAGGCTGGAAATAATGCCGCTATAATTATTTAGAGGAAGTGGGAAGACGAGAACATCTTCCACTGCCAGCTACTGTGCCCACAAAGATAACAAAAGCTTTGGCAGAAGGTAACACCAGGCATGTTCTCGCACTCTTCACTTTGAACCTCTTCCAGGAACCAATGGTGAGAAATGAGCACTCTGGTGTAAGACTGAGAGGTACATTCTAGCAAAAACATACCATGGCTTACACTGGTCTAAAAGCTGTGCACTAAGAATAACAAAAAGGTTTGATCAATGCTCTTTAGACTGTTTTACAAGGACTTTCTCCCCCACCCAAGCCATTTTACATGTTTATTTACTACAGTGTAAATTGTACTTCATGGGGTTGAGATGACAAATGAATCCTGCCACAATTCTAACATGTTTTCTTAGGTGAGACAGGAGTTGACAGAGCATCAAATGATCATGTTCCATCTATAACTTTCACTCTGTCAAGTCTTCTGTCCTCTGCACAC
This sequence comes from Eulacestoma nigropectus, assembly GCA_013397775.1. Classification (NCBI taxonomy): domain Eukaryota; kingdom Metazoa; phylum Chordata; class Aves; order Passeriformes; genus Eulacestoma; species Eulacestoma nigropectus. The sequence continues at coordinate 339,383 of VZTE01003000.1, forward strand.
CAATTATAATAAATATAGCTGACTGCATATAGCCAGAGGAAAAAAAAAGGCAGCTCTCTAACATATGCAAAGGATTCAGACATTTTTTAATCTTTTGAATGTTTATACTCTGTGGTCTGGCTTGAAGACAATAAAAAGCCGGGAAGGAATGTGTCTTTAAAAATCAACATTGAAGAGTAAGTATGAATAATCAGCTCTGAGTATCATCCTCTTACAGTGGGAGCTGAATAGAAGGTGGTGTCAGTAAGCCTGACTGGGTAAAATATCTTACACTAGAAGCATTCCTGTGTTCATGAGAAGTAGTAGTGATTTATCCTCCCACACATATTAACACCTCAGGCAACACAACAAGCTTATTGTTTGCCAGAGAGAAATAGCCAAAACCCACACACTCCCCTCTGCATTACTTGGAAGGACTGTCCTCTGACACTCTGAAGAAAGAGAATGGTTTAAAGATTATACTTCCAGAATTTTTTTTTTTTTTTTGGAGGGGTTGGTCTGTTAGTACATCTTTCACAAAGAACACACACTTCTTGTTTAGCTGTTAGTGCTAAAAGTAAGTTTGTGTATACTTTTTGGTTTATAATTATGCTGTAGAGACAGCCTCAATATTACAAATTCACAATTATTATCTATTTCGTACTATACTGTAACTAATGGATCGGTAGAATTATTTCCTTCTCTCTACCATCTTACCTCTGAAATAGACAGGCTGAGCACTTCCATGTAGCCACTGGATGCTTCTTTTCTTAATAATGATTAATTCTATCCTAGACCATCCATGACTAGGTTCAGCATTCATCTGAGCTTGAAATATGCATTTAAAGATCCACCCTCGTCTCTCGTGTTCTCACTGTTTTCTAATTCAGAATATGAAGATCGTAAGAAAGATAATGTCTGTACACAGAGGTGGAAATGCAGTGGGCAGCACATCACTGCCATTACGTGACCAGAAGAGAGAGAAGATCCACTGCAACCTCTGAAAAAATGCTGCCTATCTCCTTCCAGAAGTCCCAGTGCAGGCATGGCCAACCACCTTTATAGAGTAAGGGATGGAGACATAGGCAGATACTGAGCTGCCATTTCAGCTAGTCAGCGGTCTTTCTTTGTGCCAGATGCTGTATTTTCTATTTAGCTGGTGCTCTGAGATCCACATGCCCGGGCCCATGTTTATGTTTCACCTTATGTAGTTAGTGAAGATTATTCCAGATTTGTAAAACATGGAAAATAGGAAAGGAATTCTCAAAATTCATGCAGGTTTAAAATTTCAGTCATTACCAATCACTTTTTTGGGAGCCTAGTATGGGGATGTTGTTCTCAGGAGTCCTGTTACATAGAAAAAAGCATATTTCATCAAGGAAGTTACCACTATAAAATGGATAAGAGATATAAACTGAATGTACATTTATCAGAAGAGACACACAGGCTAAGAGATCATTTGTTTCAAAATATATATCAGATCATTTAATTACATTCTATTTTTATTTTGCATTATGTATAGAAATTTTTTTAACTGAAAACTGATCCATTCCTATTTCAAAAGGAAAATTGCTGGTGACTAGAACATGTCAAAATAGAGACAGAGACATGGGAAAACAGTCATACAGACAATAGGGTCATGTTAGCAGATTACAGACCAAGGTATTTGTTAGTGTAAAGTTGTCCGTCCCAATGTTACCACAAAGAGAGCAAGGGCACCACCTGCTGTTTTAGAAATGTATTTATTCGGATCATGACAGCAACTCTTCAAGTACTGCACCCAAAAATTTTCTCCTGAAGTTGAAGCTTCTGCAAGACGATTTGAATAACTGATGTGTTTGCAGTTGCCTGTTCACACAATGAACTGTATTGTAGCCACAACACTGGCCATAAATGCCTGAATATGGGGTACTTAAGAGATTTTTGAAAGCAAGGCAGTGTTTCACATGGGCTCTTCCTCACCCAGGGCATCAAAATCTAGCATTCACACATTTTCAGGAGATCTGACTAATATTCAATAAGCACCAAAAAGTTTAGTGACTGGTTTAAGAAGAAATAGCATCTTTAGCATGAGAATGGTTTAGGTCATTATATGAGCTGGAGGTTATCGAATAAATAATTACAATTAGATAAGGAAGATCTGAAACTACAGCTCAAGAAGTTTTCAAAAATTTTCGAAGGACCTTGTTTCCAAATGCTCCCAATTGAGAAGACAAGGGTTCTCTGATCTCCAGCTGATTTAAACATACATGAAGGACTTTATAAACTCAACCATCTGGCAATTCTAAGACTATTTGACCATAGCCAATTAAATCCCTAGCTGAGCAGGAGATAAGCTGTAGAGTGTGAGCAGCAGTTTGGATGCTCTGAGTTAGTGAAGACTGAATATTTGCCTAGTTTTTCCTCGATGCCACAAGGAATCACCTTATAGTCTTCTCCTCTTCTTCTGGATATCAAGTGTCACTTTGGAAAACCCTGCATGAGGCTGCTTAGACATAATAAGACTGTTTTATTTTACAGACTAGCAAGGAATTTTCATGAGGACTGGTCTTTTATAAATAAAATTATCAGACGTCAAAACTTCCATGAGAGTTAAGAATCACTGCTAAACAAAATGGCCAACTTCTATCCAGGAGCCTTCAGCCCTTTGGTCAGAGAATGTCCTGAAGGATTTTAAGTGAAAGCCAAGTTCAGAACAGCAGCAGCAGCCGCAGTGTCTTCACAAATTTGGGAAAACAACATGAAACTTTAACAAATTATGTGCTTTTGCCAAGGAAAACTATAGCATGGCCCATTTCCTCTTCAACCAGAGCCAAAATTCACCTTGCCCACTTACAAGCAAAATTATATGAGATAGTTTAATTTTTATCCTGTATAATTCAGTTCTGATTTGTGCATGAGAAACTCAAAGAAAAAGTGAAAAACGTGCATAACTTGATTGATTCCCATGAGCTGAGATGAAGTTAGAGGATTTTTGTAATATGTTCATATCAAATGTATTTCAGTGATAGATGTTTCTCATGTTTCATCTATCAGCTTCAGTTCTTACAAGATAACAACAGAGGTGTTAGTACAGTGCCCTGTTTCCCCCTTTAGAAGATGCTTTGTACATCTGCAAGATGTGCAAAACAAAAATCATCTAGGATTGCATCAAGCTTGTGCATTTATTTGTGGCTTATTAAAAATTAATTCATTGCTGTAAATGATAGCTGATAACAAATTTGTAAAAACTTCTTCCTTTCTTCTGTTGTTTTTTTTTTTTACACAAATAGTTTTATTACAAACTTGAATTTTTAAGAAATACACATGTAAGAAATTACACAAAGGCCTTGGCATTTGCAAAAATCTTTTGGTATTTGCATGGTAATAGTCTATAAAACATTTTTGGACACAGACGTGCTCAAACAATGGTATCATTGCATAGAAATGCTTTAGAAATATTTCTCAGGCCACTTTGAAGAATTTTTTTTGGCACAATATTAACAAAATTAAGGCCTTACACTTTTTAAAATCAAGTCATTCAGTGTGTGAGTAGTGTTTGAAACCCTGAAAAATATTAAATACAGAATAAAGTCTATAAGCTCAAAGCAGGATTTACTATTATAAACACAAATAGCTATTAACCTGGATTCAGTCTCTGCAACTTCAGCATTGAAATGGCCTATGTAAAACGACATTTCACATCATATTTTGGCATTTAACACCTAATTCATGACACTGAAAAGAAGAAAAATTTTGTAAGCTTCCTTTTTGAAATTATAAACTCAGACCTTGATTTGCCTAATGGTTGATATCTATATAAATTACTAAAGTATTTATATATATATTTTTTCTTGACCATTGCTGGATCATTCTTTATTCCACAGGAAAGTTTGTTCTACTGCACAAAGAAGCTGCATAGTACCAACGTAGCAGAAACACTTACTTGCCTACTTGTGAAGACTATTTGGCAATCTCTTCCAGATGTAGACCCATTAAAACCAGACAACGCTAAAGGCTACAAACAGAAGCAAAGGTTTGCAGGATGGCACTCTATGTTGTGAAAAGATGGTTACATGTTGCTTAACCACAGTCTGTAATCCCAAACCTCTTTTTTACATTAGTATTTCTTTGTACAAGAACAATAAGTACATACCCAAGAGTCTGGGATTTTAAGACACCTAGATAACAGTAACAAACTTATCTGAGGAAGAAAAATGAATCTAAATATATAATACAAGAATGAGAAAGGGGGGTCAAACAGTATAAGGCAGAACTGCATACCTCCTAGCACCTTTGCATTTTTTTTTTCTGGATAAATGCTGACTTTTTATTCTATCAGTGCATTGCATTTATATAAAAAATACATATACTTTGATCAAAAGTGCCATTTGGCATGTCAACATTTGAAGCTTATCTTTGTTGTCTCTTTTCTTCTTTAGCGAGGACAGGGCCAGTAAAGCAGTGTGTGTTAGTTATGCAAGTTCCTAAAAGGCACTTTACTGTTTTCATATTGGACAACAATGAGGTACATATGATATATGTCTAGGCTTCATTGCTGTTAAACGAATAGCACCATATTGTGTGAAATTAGTTGAAATTCAAAAGTCATTATGTTTGTCTCATACAGACTTGACAACGGCTAACATTTGAGCGTAGATCCCCTGCTTTCAAAGTTGAGGGAGTCGGTTTCCTATTGAAAAGAAAGAAATGAAAAGACCCATTACCAATTGTTGAAACAAACAGACAAGTTTTCCAGGTTTATAATGGACAACACCAACTTTGAATGCAAGTCTCTCTTCCAGCCTGTGCTGAATCAAGAAGGTGTTCCTAAGTTCTCCAGTGTGTAATCATTTCCAAGTTTGGTCACAAACTATCATAAGATTAGTTTTAAACATCACACACTTACTGAAGAATTCAGTTCTTTCACAAGGCAGAACATTTCCTTAACCTGGAGCACTATCTGTTAAAGCAGCAGTTTGAAAACTAGAAAACTGAAAATCTAGAATTTGGGTAATAAAATAAAATTGGGCAAAGAAGCTGAAATCTGACTGTTCATGAGTTTCTGCTAACTCTTGTGACTTTAAAGACAAATGAAAAGCTGGCAAAGGAAATTATGTGATGTCATATAGAAACACAAACCAAAGCTTTTAGTCTCTAACCTATCATAAGGAATTACTCCTAGCAACTATAAATAAATAATTTTCAGACAAAAGTGTGCTTGCATTTAGTGCTTTTCATTAAAAAAACATTATGAGTTTACAGGAAATTGAGGAGTATTTTTGATTTATGATAGCAGGGCAGGTTCCCTGATCTGGGATTATTTTATTAATCTGAGGCATAGTTTGTAGCCAGAAAAGGGTGTGAAGTTGAGAGGTCTCTGGGTAGGACTCAAGGAATGGAAACAACTGTAGTGCTCACTCTAAATTTTCTTCTGACCAGCTTTCCTCTTTCCTAGGGATCCAGGGCTTATGCCAGCGGTGGGGTGGTTTTGGTAGTAGTTTTTCTGGTTGATGAAATTCTCACAGCCCCAGTGATACTCAGTCCCCGTGCTCAATGTTTCTACCTACTCTGTTGACAACAATCTGATAAACAAACAGTGAAAACTGGCCAAACAACCTGCTTCATTCTCAGACAGGGAGGCAGCATTCACAGATCTAGAAGACATGAAGAGTAACAGGAGCAGCAGTCAGGACTGTGGTGGAAGAGGGTGCTTGCCTGCGCTCCAGAGGAATGTCTGCTGACCAGGTAAGCTATGCAGACATGGGAACTGATCTACATGTTAACATATTAATAACATTCATATAGAGCAAATTAGCCTGTGTTGAAAAATACTTATGAGCAGGAGACCAGAACAAAGCCTACTGCCACCAGCTGCATTTTACTCAAACATACTTCCTCTAACATTAGGGAAAGGTAAATAATTGTTCAACTCATTTACTTTAACACCTGTACTAATTGCAAGTGGTTCATTATATGTTAACATCCATTACAGGAAATATTATATTCTAATCTAATTTCAAACAGTATGTCAGCCTATCCCATTTACCACTCGGTAAATATGATCAAAAACATAGTGGAATTGTGAACACTGTTAGATTATTCTAAAAAAAAAAATAACGAAAATACATGGTACAAATGACATATTGCAAACTGATGATACATTCATTAATTCTCCCAAAAGCTACTTATTTTTTTTCTTTCTGTTATGAAAATAATTAACTACATAAACTAACTGTGCTGGTGGACAGCCAATACTTGAACCTGTATAACATTCAAAAAATACTTCTTTTATTCAGTGATAAGGCTCAACTGAGTCTCAATGAGCAATAAATAAATAAATCATGAACTTACTTGAACATCTCATTCCTTTCTATAGTGGCAAGCCAGAAGCTGTAAGCATTTGCATAATAATTGCAGGTGCCCCGGCCATGACATTCAATGAAGGGAGCGCTGCGAAACTCCTCTAGGCAGGAACCAGGCGACGCCAGGGCCTGGCCAGAGCCCTCCGCACCAGCGCTGGTGTGCTAGGAAAATGCAAAAGCATTGGTCAGAGAGGGACTCTTCACCTCTTCTGCTACAACTTCCATGAACTCTCTCACACAAATATTTCTCCACACTTCTCTCCTTGTCCACCTGCTGTTTTGTTGCTCAGCTCCAGGAGGAACAAGAAGGTGGAGCTGAAGTCTCCAGAGATGGCATTGGGTTCTCTCACTTAACAGCAGCATGACACATCAGCAAATTCAACTTCAGGGCAGCTGTATGCACAGAAGTCCTTCAGGACAGACAGCAAGACCCAAGCTATCTCTATGTAAGCAACATGCAGGGCCAGCTCCTGGCCCAGAAGGCGTAAGGTCTGGTACAGCTTTTATCTGAATAGCTTAACCCCATTCCCACCCCACATCAGAGTGGCCTCTCTCCCACTGCCAAGTGCTAACAGCTCTGGGTCCATGCTGTGTCTCAGACCATGCCCAGGCCTTGCCTGGGAAAATGATCAGATTCTTTTTGAAGTCACTACAAAGAATGAAGGTCTAATGCCCTCCTAAAACCTGAAGCGACAGAGTCAGATATTAACTTTCCATAGATCAAAACCCTGAAGCAAATGCTTTCCTCAGCTCAGAGTACATCTCAGTGCACTTACCATGACAAAGGAGTAACCAATCCAAAGTGAACTCCAGCCTTCAGGACAGGGTGGTATTTGAATTGTTTGACTGTGAACAGCTATTACCATAGCAGGAGCTTCACACACAGAGCATCTAGAAAGATCAAGACATGAATGAGCTGCGAGCACTTAAGGATTAATACTTCTTTATTCAGAAGTTACTTTCTTTATGGAATCTTGAAATACAAAATGTTGTCACATTCAAAACCAAAGGAAAATCACGTTTCATTTAGAAAAACAGCCAACTGGTTCTTTTTCTTTTTTTGTTACCATCTAATTTCTTTTGTAAACTTCTAATTTCTCCCTTACTTAGAGACAGTTCAACTATTAAGTCTTATTCCTATTAGCTTTCCTATTAGAAAAGAACAAGAGACCTCTTATCTGAATATTTACATGTATTTGTCTTTTTCTAGTCCCATTTGTACTGTAGTTTCTAAAAGTGCTCAATGTCATGAACATGGGAGGCAAATAGCCAAACACTGTAGCTCAGCAAGTATCACTTAAAAGTGGTCTACTGTGATCAGAAACAAGTAACAGCAATTCATCATCCTAAACTTAGCTCTGACTTCCAGTGAAAAAGCCATCTCTCTGGAAAATGTCTTACAAAGTCAATCACCGCTAGTCTAATCTAATGCAGACTCTTTCCCATGCATTTTCCTTGAAAGTGTTTTTTATTTACATTTGTGGTCCATATCTCCAGTAAGAGATTTCTAGCAAAGTAACTTGAACAACAAACTTCAAAGAAATTCTTCAGAAAGGCTTGCAGCACCAGTTCTTTTACTTTAGATAAATTTCTTGTGTCTCAGAACCACTAGGTTACTGAATAATCCAATGACCAATCACGCCTTCACAGGAGAATCGTAAAAAACCCATGAGCTGGAATTTTAATATGGGGGCTGGTAATAAGGAATTGGGTAGATATAATCCATTTTTTCTTGTACAACTCCTCAACCGGCTGCTGCAGTTAGTAATTATGAAAATGATTCAAAATTGAACAGCCTGATTCCTGTTATCAGAGCAGGGAAAAGAATCAAGTGCAAAATGGATTAAGTTGGATTCTGGAAAATGCAGAGAAGCAAAGGAATTCAGAATGAAAGCCTTCTATTTCTGCCTTGTGAAGACTGCTTTCATACCTACTGCCTTCATCTTTAGTGCAGAAGCAAGACAGTTATTTTAAGAAACACATCAATGAAAGAGTAAGTTAAAAGAAGGAATGTAAAGCTGCCTCTATTCTTGGAGCTCTGCTTTGCTTCAAGAAATTTCTGGTATTTCAGTAGAAGGCCTTACATGAAAAGAAGTCCCATGACTCAAGGCAGCAAATGACACTTCTACACATTTTCAACTCTTGGACAGGGAAAGCTGTTGGTTAAAAAGCATCAACTAATAAAATAAATTGAAAGAAGCATCTTTCAGATTCTTTGCTAGTTTTCTAAAATTAATATTACAACTATCTCACTTGTTGCTATAACTAAAAGGAGAAAAACACATAAGCATACATGCACACATACACACATGTACATACATATACACACTTACGCATTTTTATGGTGCAAAAGCTACTACGTAGGCATGAGATAAAGCAAAGTGTTCGTTAGTACCTCCTTTGGCAAGAGTTTCAAAGGTAATTGTTAAAGGCTATTTTGGGTGCATGATATGGGATGGCATAAAAGGAATATAAATTTCAGAAGCTGGTCATTCGAATTTTTCTGAAAGTCAAGCCCCTTCCATTCACATGCAATGAACAACCAAAAGACCAATAAAAGCTATAGTTATAGTCTCTCTTGAGAATCTTGTCCTCAATCTGCCCATTCATTTTCAAGACATACCAACTTCTTTGGCACTAAACCAAAAGTAAGAATACAGAGTACAACTGCAGACACAAGATGGATTCCACTATGCAAAGTAAATAGCAAATGTTTTGCAGTAGAGCCATATATTCTTTTTGAATATCCCAAATGCCCAGACTACAACCTACTGATGATTTGGATTGTCCTTTCTCTTGGATGTACCTGAGAAATCATTACCAGCAATCTCCACTCCCATCCAGTAAATACGGCTGGAAGAGGGATCAGCAAGAGCTGATACAGATTAGAAGCAATGACAGAAAGGACAGTAAAGCCTATATCTAATGATTATCACTTAAGCTGTAAGTTGAAGATTCCCTTGTCAGATTTATATCTAACAGTGGGGCAGTTTGCCACACTTTTCCTCGCAACTCTGCCTTCAGCACTGCACATATTATACCAGAAGAGTTTTTCTAGTGGCCTTAAAATTTAAAATGGACTAAAAGTTCAACATGTTACATTGATGCAGAACAGATATGTCTCTGATAGAAGCACCATTCTTTATGCTAGCTGAGAATCTGGAATTATTAAAAAGTAGATGATTGATTTTGCAATTGTTTCTTTTAATTCAGACAATAATGGTTGTTTTCAAGCAGAACGCCTAAAACAATGGAAGAAGCCTGGCAGTCTACTCTATGATAAAAATGTTACCATTTTCAAACAAAAGGAAACTGAGCCCTAAAAAGCTTCTAGCTATGGCTAGTCAAAAAACAGAAATGTTTTGGACAAGAGTTGTGAAAAAATGCAAAACTTTTTCTCCTTCAAAGTACATCATAGCTTTTGCAAGACAAGGTTTCAAAGTAAATCTTCTCATTTCAGTTATACACAAAATAGACTACTCTGGTTGTTTGGGTTTCCCCCGAAATGGATTTACTTTTGATCAAAGTCTAAACTGAAAACATGAACACTTTGAAACATTTCATCAAAAGAATTCAAACTTTAAATTTAAAGGCAGGAAATAAAAATATACAGATTAAAAATCCTTGTCCGGAAAAATAAAGTACCCTATGCTCTTTCCTTAGGCTTTTTCACTTCATAAATACAGCAGAATTGAAACCATACCTGCTGATGAATGGTCTGATATTATCACCAGTGATAGGAGCCATATTCATTGGCATGGGTTCAGGAGTAGACAGCCAGTAGGAGTAGTCATTCCTTGATGCAAAATTACAGACGTTGTTGATGTTGCAGAATAAGAAAGGCATGGTACTAAATTTACGAAGACAGCTTCCTGCTGTGCCTGAAATGTTAAGTGAAAGGTTGTTTCTTAACACAGTTTTGTTAAACCACTGCCAGCTGCCTAACAATTATTTCCAGGAGGAGCTAAAAAGGAAGAGAACACTTGCTCTGGAGGGCCCAGTTCTCTCAGAGGAAGTGAATTCTCTTAGTTTCATGAGGAAAGAACAGGACAAGGCAAGGAGTAGTCCACTCTTGCCTGTAGAATTATGGAATACATTAGGTTGGAATAGACCTCTAGAGGTCATCTATCCTACCACCCTGCCAGTTAGATCTGGTTGCTTGGGTCCAGATTTAGTTGACTTTTGAGGATCTCCAAAGATAAGAAATTCAACACCTCTCTGGAGTTCTGTTCCAATGGTTGACCATCAGCATGATAAAAAAGCTTTTATTTATGTTTCACTGAAATGTATCTCATACTTGTGTCCATTGCTTCTTCCGTCACTGAGACTCTGAGAAGGGACTCCATTCTCTCTACTCTCCCTGTAGACAGCTGCAGACTGCAATAACGGCCTCCCCATAAATATTTGCTAAGGCTGAGCAAACCCAGTTCCATTAGACTGTCCAGACCCCCTAGCCATCTCAGTAACTAGGTGTTGTATTCACTGTAGTATAGCAACATCTTCCTTGTTCTGGGATGCCTAGGTCTGGGCCAGAGCAATTACACAGATTTTCTCAACACGGTTCTACAAACGAGAGAAACATTTGGTTTGAATGAATTCTAACAGAATTCTAATTTGATCTCTACTTACCCAGATCTTGGCCATGTGCTCTTTCATTGCCTTGTACATAGAGCAAGGAGTAGCCGTGGTAAATCAGCCTTGTTCCAAATGGACATGATGGTTCTTCAATGGTTTGACTGTGTCTGGTAACAAGGAAGCCATGAGCAACAGATGGTGCCCCTGGTGGGCCCATAGCCCCGGGCAAGCCGTCAGGGCCAGGCGGACCAGGGAATCCTCGGGGCCCTACAATACAGAGAGGCTCCTTTTATTTCTGCAGACAGCAGTACTCTCCCTACACAACTAAAGAAGTGAAATTAGATACATTCACACCTAATATGATGTTATTTTTCCATGAAGGAACTAAGTCTTTGAAGAACATGTGGACTTACCAGGGGGACCATAAGGACCAATTTCTCCTTTCTGCCCAGGTTGACCATCAAATCCTGGACTACCAGGGGGTCCAGGTACACCTGAAGGTCCTGTCACACCTGTTGAAAAACATGCAATAATTTTTACTGGATATTATTTCATGTTAGCTCTGACTTTTTGGCTTTTAATACAGTACAGCACAGGTATGCCTCAGCATAAACTAAACTCATGCAGATTCAGCACATACAGTTCCATATCTAGAGCATATATGAGGGTTACTGCAGGCAAAGTGATTATATAGTAGAGAAGAACAGAGAAGTAAGGAGAGAGGATGCCTATAAAATAACTAGTATTTGCCTGGACTGTGAAAAGGTCTTCTCTCTCTGCTTATCATATGACTCAATCAAAAATAGACCATAAAAAAGTACGGTCATGAACAGTGGGAAAATGGGTATCCTCTTAGCTTCTTCCCAAACAAGTTTTCAGACAGATTTTATGTCTTCCCTTTATCGATTTTTAGGGATGCTATGAATCCTACATAAACTCAGCAAATATGACTTCAGGAAAAGGAAGTTAATACCATCACCACCATTGCAACATTTCTGTGACTCATCAGAAGCTTTAGATGCTCACAGCTTTCCTTTTCCTGATCACCCAAAAAGCAATATTGTGTTTATGTATTGAACTGACTACTAGTGAAGAGCGATGGATCCCGTACAAGCAAACCCATGCTGTGTTCAATCACTGAGACTATTTCATAGCTCTTTCCTAAAGGACAGCAGTTGCAGAGTTGTATCCCCCCCTTCAGGAGAAAACTTTGATATCTACTATACCAACCAGGAAGAAGATATTCATTATATTCCACTGTAATTCTCCATCAACTTAACATAAATCATTCAGGAAAGAAGATTTTCCTTAGAATCTTAACACTCCTGAGCTCTCACTCTCCATGTCCCACCATTCTGAAGGACGTGTCCTTGTGCCAGCATTTCATTTGTCCTACCCTTTGCTCCATTCTCTTAATTTCTAATATGTTTTATTTTTGCAGTTCACCTACTCTTTATAAAAATTCCAATATCTGGACTAAAAGAAGAAATCTAGGCCCATGGAACAATTTTCCTCAGGAAACACTTTTCACTCCAGGATCAAGTATTTTTCCTCATGCTTTTCTTCTCCCAGAGACACACAAGAATTAAGTTTGGATTCAAGACTAATGACAGAAGATACCCTAAAACATACATTTTGGGGAAAGGATGAGCAGAGTGTTGCAAGTCATTCTGCTTACTGCTGATCTCAGATACTGATGTGATGACTGCAGAGTGAGAGCCTATAAAAAATCACCTGGAAGGCATCTGTTTCGGATGAGCTTCAAAAAGGACTCCCTCATCAACACAATTAAAGTGGCTTACAAAAACTGGATAATATACCAAAAATCTTGTAGTATCTAGCCTACTTTTGGCCTATTTTTACATTACTTAAAACGTATTTTTACTGGCAAATTAGAAACTCCTACCTTGCTGTCCTTTGGGACCTGGAAGTCCCGGGAATCCCTTGAGACCAACTGGTCCTACAGGGCCAGGTAAGCCAGGATCCCCTTTAATAAGCTGAAACGGACCTGGTGGGCCTGGTGGGCCTTGTAAACCTGTGGAAATCAACAGAGAAAATCAGCACGCATTTAGTATTGCACAATTAAAAAAAAGCAAAGAAACATTACCTTATATTGTCATTTATGCAGCCAGAGACTAAAGCCTCTCACAGATAGTCACGAGATATCAGTGTGCCCTAGACTTTACATGTGAATCAAACTGCAAAGCTTCCCAAACGGAAGTCTGTCTATGTTGATATCTCCAGACAGACAGACCTCCATGGACTGAAATAGCTGTCCAGGCCTCAGGCTGCATGGAGTTTTGTCAGCAAGTCTGCAAATGGCCCCAAGCTGAGTGGTGTAGCCAATATGCTGAAAGGAAGGGATGCCATCCAGAGGGACCTTGACAAGCATGACAAGTGGGCCAGTGGGAACCTCATGAGGTTCACCAAGGCCAAGTGCAAGGTCGTACACATGGGTCAGAGCAATCCACAATATCAGTACAGACTGGGGGATGAATGGATTGAAAGCAGCCCTGCAGAGAAGGACTTGGGAAACACAGGTAGATGAAAAACTGGCAATGTCTGCTCGCAGCCTAGAAAGCCAATAGTGGGCTACAAGAAAAGAAGTGTGGCCAGTAATTCTCCCCCTCTGCTCTGTTCTCATGAGACCCCACCTGGAATATCATATGCAGCTCTGGGGTCCCCTGTACAAGAAGGACATGTACCTGTTAGAGCAGGTCCAGAGGAGGGCCATTAAAACAATCAGAGAGGTGGTACAGATCTTCTATGAAGACAGGCTGAGAGAATTGGGCTTGTTCAGCCTGGAGAAGAGAAGGCCCAGGGAAGACCTCACTGCGGCCTTTCAATATATAAAAGGGGCTTATAAGAAAGACTGAGAGATATTTTTTACCAGGGTCTGGAGTGACAGGACAAGGGGCAACAGTGTGAAAGAAAGAAGTGTTTACAGAAAGAGTCTAAATTTAGGTTGGACTTGAGGACAACTTTTTACTGAGAGTAGTGAGGCACTGAAACAGAGGTTGCCCAGAGAAGCTACAGAACTTCTGTCCCTGGAAGCATTCAAAGCCAGGTTGGATGGGGCTCTGGTCTAGTGAAAGATGTCCCTGCCCATGGCAGGCAGGTTAAAACTAGATGATTTTTAAAGTCTCTTCAAACCCAAACCATTCTATGATGCTAATCTGATCATTCAGATGCTGATACGCAATACCTGGTTTCATATTCTGCGTTTTTACACAGAACAAAAGTGTGATGTAGCTATCCATTGATTAGTCACAAATAATCACAAATCAATCACAAATAATCATTTTACCAAAAACATCTGGGGAAAAAAAAAGGCAAGTCTTTATACTATACCTTTAGATCCAGGAAGACCTTGGTCACCTCGCTCACCCTTAAGGCCTGGGAAGCCAGGAGTTCCTTTTGGACCTGAAGTCAAAGGAAATATATGATGAAAACTCAGTAATTTCTTGATTTGGAAGGATATGTGTGGAATAATCATATATGACCCCATGATCCTGAAAAAGATGTGACTTAATTTGCACAAGTACTTTTTAACTGTTTGCAGGAACACGATGCAAACAACAGCACTAAGTCACCAAAGAAATGATGACTGAAAATAAATTTCTCTTATTTTTTCTCTTACTTCTCTTCAAAGTTGTCTTATTTTAATAGTATCATTCTCTAGATTAAAAGCATTATGTTTTTTCTATTAATAACTGTATTTTTTATACACATGGCATTTTCATGTACATGATAGTGACAGTAGCAGGAATATAACCAACAAGGGAGACATAGAGAGCCCATTTCCTCACATATAGCTATAACATTTGTCTCTTCAATTCTCAAGAAAATCTTCAAGATTCTTGACTGGTAGTATCTAATAATAGATTTTACATCCATCTTTTAAAGGAAGTGCACATTTAATATTTGCAAAGCGAGAATAGGCAAAAGGCAAAAAACCTTGAGAAAAATCTCAATGCTCTTGTATGCTTTTTGATGCAGCTTTCAGTGTCCTGTTCAGTTATTTGTAACATAGAGTCAACATTCTTTGAGCATCTCTATTGAGAGAGAAAGGATATGAAAGAGACATTTTTGCATACTTTTCAGGAGTATAGTAAGTTTTCTCCTCACCTGGAACACCTGGAACCCCTGGAGGTCCAAGATCACCCTTTGGACCAGTATCTCCTGGCAAACCAGGACTACCCTGCATAAAAGCAAATGTGAAGTATAGTTATCCTACATTATTATGATATGACTCTCAAATAGGCTGTCTATTATTGGAAACCTATGAAAAAATACATAATATGAGAAAGCCATTAAGTTTAAGAAATGGTCATTCTCTTCCTTCATTAGATGAGAAGCTTCTCCTACAGGAACAAGAGTGACACTTTATTCTTTCTAAATGACTTTTTGCCTCACAAAGATACCAGATCAAAATAAGGTCGTACTAGCAGCGCAGCCAGTAAAAAGGTTCTCAACCATAGACCATATTATTATAAAAAACATCAGTAAGCACAAGTCTCAGCAAATACTAATTTCAGTGCAGTCCCAGCAGGAGGTTGCTAGTTAGATAATCAAATGGAGTAATTCTAGACCACAGCAGACTTGAAAACTTCTACAATCACACACGGGATGAAATTTAATGTGCTCAACAATTTATAATCCTCTGAAGATTTTTCCTTTTCAACAGGGCTAAAACACTCAAGGACGTAAAACACTTCAAGACAATAGGAACTCTTCCTTCTGCCTTCACCATTCTAAACTGTTCCCCTGAAATTAATGGTAACAAGTTCACTGTAGCCTCACTTCAAGGAAAACCAAGCCCCTATTTCAAAAGACATTGTAAATAGTCATTCAAATGGGTGCCAATTTCCTTTTCTTCTTTTGTTTGTTGCAGATCATCTGCAAAAAGCTTGTAAGTATAGTTCAGAATTTCTCCCTGGTTGAATTGGTATGACAGTGATAGTTCACTATGTAATAAAATGTGGAACACAGGTGGAGGAAAAAAATAAAATCCCTTTGCTACGTAACCTACCAACCAGAGGCTGGAGATGTGAATTGAATACTTAGTGAAAAATAATACCACTAGGAGTCATCTTATCATATTTGCAGAGCAATAGGATAGGCACACGAGGAGTTATTTTTCATTCAGTGCAAGTTCGATGTTTATATTAAGGTGAGAAGAACAGCTCACTACAAATGTCTAATTCTTTCCAATGATTTTAAAGGGAGAAGAGATGACTAGTTCAAAAACAGATGTCCACAGTGACATTTCCAAAGACTCCAAAGTTAAACAAAAGAAATGCTACCCTCGAGAGTGCTAAGGAAGGCATGAATGAAGTAAGATTCCCTGGTTTCCTTCAGTCACATAGTCACAGTATGGAGGATTGTTTAAAGAAATGGCTGTCTCTGTATCATAATTTGTGAACTTCTGAAGCCCAAAAAGGAGGGCTAACTTTAATTCAGAAGGCAGTTATGAGTCAATCACATTAAAAGAGGGGGGTTTTAAATATCTTTTTTTAGGTTATAATTTTAAAATGTATTTATAAGAGGAGTTTATTGGAAGCTTTCCACCAAAATAGTTTTTCCACAACAGTATGCATTTCTTACTTTTCTCATCAGATATAGCCTGGTAAACAACATCTTTTTTGGATCTGTTCCAAACAGAACTAAACTCTTTTAGGAAAATGTTTCTTCTTGCATTTCAACGCTAAAATGAACAGGAAAAAAACGCATGGGATTTGTATTTCGCAGTCTGGTCTCTGCATTCACATTTTTGGATATGATTTTTGGACAGGCTGTGTCACTCATGTTGTAACAAACTCTCCCTTTTGATATAGGGAACCATGGACAACTGTATGAGCAATTGAGCCACAATCAGGGCAGGAGCCTGTCACACTGGGGAGGATGAAGACGTCAGAAACTCATCTTAGTATGTATCACCAGAAGCAGCTTAATATTTAATATCACTCTCACTGTAGCATTTCACACTGAGTTAACAACCTGCTACTACGAATTGTGGCTCAAGGATAGTGAAACATTTTTTCCAATTGAAGGCATGGAATCAAAATACTTTGGCATTTCCCATTCTTTCTCAGCAAAATGTCTCGGACTTGTCTATCAACCAGTGAAAAGCTTTACAACTTCCTGGGGTATAAAAATTTAGCTCTCTGCAGAAGTACTGCAAATCCTTGAACTAGGGAAAATATACTGGAGTGTTATGTTAGAATTTGCTACCTTCAAAGCTGATATGGTATGGTACAGTATGGTACCAAATATAAAAAGGTATGAACACAGAAGCAAATCCTTAATGTCTCTGTGAAGTAACTCCAGGATTCAGAAAAAGATGCACTAGATCTTTGCATTATCAAGAATAAAGTGCATCTTTAAAGTCCTGCATTTCATATCAGGACCTTATTCCTGAATCTTTCTTCCTTTTGTACACTAGGAATTATCCTTTTTTCCATAAATATTATTTTTATCATCATTATTGTCTTTTTTTTTTAATAGAATCATTAAGGTTGGGAAATACCTCTAAGATCATCAAGTCCAACCATTAACCCAGCACCACCTGTTCACCAATAACCCAAACACCTCAAGTGTTATATCCATACATTTTTTTTAACAGTTCTGGGGATGGTGACTCCACCACTTCCCTGGGCAGCCTGTTCCAATGCCTAACAACCCTTTCAGTGAAGAAATTTTTCTAATCTAAAGCTCCCCTGGCATAACTTGAGACCATTTCTTCTTGTCCTCTCACTTGTTACTTGGGAGAAGAGACTGACACCCATCTGGCTACAATTTCCCTTTCAGGGAGTTGTAGAGAGTGATAAGTTCCCCTCTGAGCCTCCTTCTACTCTGGGCTAAACAGCCTCCATTCCCAGTGTAGTAGGAAATAAGAAATGGAAAGTTAAAACATAGAGCGTATTTTTCAGTGTGGAAAAAGGCATCATACACTCTGAGAGAAAGAATATAGAAGACCAACTGTTGTGGGTGACTGTCCTATTCTACTTCATTCTCGCTAGTATACCAAAAAGGGACTATTTTAGGCCAGGAAAAATGAATAATATATGACAAAAATGTATTTATAGTATTGCCTGTTTGTATTTCTAAAGCAGCAGCTATATTTCATGACTGACAGTACTGAAACTGCACTTTATTTGAGAGCTTTCATAACAAAAGCAAACAGTTCAGGTATTTTCAGAAGGCAATTTATCGTGAAATATGCAACCTTTAAAATTAACTACTAATGCATTTGCAGGATTTATGGCTGTGCTTCAGCCATCCCGTACTGCTAAAACACTGTAAATTATATTTTGGGTGTTGTATGTTACCACTCACTATCTATAAATTTCTAATAAGTTCATTAGCTCACTGGGGCAGCCTTTCCAAGGAGAGCACTGAAATGCTTTCAAACTGACTTTACAGCATCCGCAGTGAGTCCAAAGGCACTTCGAGCATAAAATACCATTTTGAACAAGAAACTCTATGATTAATATATCAATTAATTACAAGAACCAGCTTTCAGCAAATCTGGAGTGTACTGAATGTAACTTACTGGCATTCCTTGGAAACCCGGATCACCTTTTATTCCCGGACCCCCAGGAGTTCCTGGCCAGCCACTGCTCCCTTGCTCTCCTTTGGCTCCTTTCAGACCTGGAGGTCCTGGTGGCCCTGTGGGACCTGGTAAACCTAAAAACCAGAAGAAAAGAGTATGTAGTAGCACAATTGGTTTATAGCAGTACCTGACAGAGGGCAAACAGGGTCTACAGATGGACAGAACCAAAATAATCGTTGTAACATTTCAAGAAAATAAGCAGGAGAATCTGTTGCAGGGAGACTCCTCATCCAGTCATCTCTCAGCCTGTGGCTGATTAAAAATAGAGGGAGCTTCCCACATGTACAGAACAAGCAGATAGTACGTCCTCAGGCATAAACATGCTAAAGATATTTTGTACCTCTGCTCCACTTTCCTCCTTAGCCTCTAGCACAGGGCCACTGCCATAGAAAGGCCATGCTGGGCCATTTTTAAATACATTAACACTCCAGGACATAGGAACATACAGCCCCAGACGCCTCGAAACAGTAAAGTCCATAGGGAAACATGGAAATGGGAGGCAACCTTCTCAACATCAGAAAGATTTCTGGACAAAGCCAACTGCCTGAGGACATCAAATCAGCCTGTTCTAGAACATAATGCCAAAACTACTGATGAGCAAGGCTTTTCTCTGACCTGTGAGAAGAGGATAAACAAAGATATGCAATATTGATTGTATTATTAATTAATTAAGTGAGCCTTGATGAACAGCAATACATTAATACTAAAGACAAAGAATTACCTGGAAGACCAGGTTGGCCTTGGGGTCCTCTGTCTCCTTTAGGGCCTTCAGTTGCACTTCCTGGTAGTCCAGGAAGACCTTGGTTCCCCTTAGGGCCTGGTGGACCTGCATATCCTGGTTCCCCTTTCAGGCCTGGGATCCCTGGACTTCCTGGGGACCCTGGAAAACCCACTTCGCCTTTTGCACCTAAGATTTGAAACAACCACAGACCATGATTAGACAGAAGATCACAATCACTGAAACTTTCTGCCTTGTTATCCACTCATAGTAAGCTTTATTCTTTTTGAAAACACTGACCTTAACTTTATACATTTCTATAAAAATGCAAAACTTCAGGAAAGCTGTATTATTCTTCACATTATGATATAAAGTATGAGGAAAGTAGTTTGACTGACATATTTTTTCTTATCTAAACTGATCACTGGGCTATTTTTAGTCACTCTTAAAATAGATTAACATCCAGCATCCCTTTATTACTCCTTATACAAAGATTATAAAGCCCCGAAACCCTTACTCCACAGCAATTATTATTGCCATAGTCAAGTAATGGACATTGTGTTTGACTAAGCACAAAAAGACTTGCTCCTGGAGAAAAATGGAATACTTTTTTACTAATATCTAGATTTAGACCCGCTGTACTTACTTTCAGGCTTGTAGAAATAGTTAACAATTGCAATTCAAACTAATTTTAGATTGAGCAAAAGAATATAGAGTAACTGGTTTAAGTACAATAATAAGAGAAACATTTATAGAGAACACTATCCCTGGCTGTCTGCCTGAGCAGAACAAGGTTTTTAAATCCTGGACTTGTTTCTTTGGAACTACAATACATTTAGAACACAAATTATGTAAGTAGACTATATATTTACTCTAAACCCAGATATTTTTAAATGAGCTGAGCTGATGAAATGAGAGATGGAGAAGGTGAGAGAAGTGTTCTCATAATCTAGCATTCTACATGCCTACCGAGATATGATTAGAAAATATGCTTAATTTATTAAGTTCTCGAACATTAGGGCTTTCACAGCAGTTAATGACTGTTAAATTAGTCTAAGATGGTAAATAAAAGATATTCTGAAATTCTAGTTTATGACTTCGGATTGTCCAGACAAGTTTCCTGTATTAATAGAACGAATGAGTGAAGTAGGGCATTGATATTTAAAGCTATGTAAATTCTTCAAAACCTGCCATGTCACATTAATTTCATGGATGGACTAGTAGAATTGTTTGTGTTTTCCAAATGGTTAAAACTGAAAATTCCCCAATTACACACAATTTCCTTTATCAACAGCAATTGGACATTTCTTCACTACTGTATCTATTGCAGCCTGGTGTCTAGGACATAGTTATTTCATAAAGTGGAGCATGTTTCATTACAGACGCCTAGAACAAGCACTGACTTGAGCCAACCAAACCATTCTCACAGCACAGTGTAGTGACACACTTTTCAAAGAACATAAGGGGACTTGAATTGTCATAGTCATGTGGCTGTACCCAAGCTACTAAGTCCTGAGTCCAGGTAATAAAAATGTTCAGTGAGATCTCATCAGGATTCTGCTATCTTTTGCATGTCTGCACCATGCTCCTATGCATAGTTTAGACACCCTCTACTGAGCTATAGAAAATAACTATTTTAGCAATTAATGCATCTGGGCTGCAAAACAGATTCAGGCAAAAAAAAATTACTGCAGTATCCTGGCCACAAAACTACTGTCTATAGCTGTCTGGTGCACAGAGCCTCACTAAATTTTGATTCTTGCAAAATTAGTAGGAAAACATAAATACTTCTAGTCAAAAGCACAGCACACAAATACAGGAGTTATTTATATTACCTCATCACAGCATAGCTTGCAGTAAGTAAATTCCACACTATGAATAATTACCTATTTTAGGGTATATCTAACTCCAAGATGTTGCCACTGTAACAGAAATTAGTATTTGAACCTCTCAGAGCTTTTGCCTGCTCTGAGAAGGCATAGAATGTAAAAGAATGAAGTAGAAAGTATGTCTGCATTACAGAATTATGGTTATAGTATGTTGGGAAGGAGGCTTAAAATTGTTTAAATAAGTGTTTTACCTTTATCTCCCTTTGCACCGGGAAATCCTGGAAGTCCTCTACCTGGAAGACCTGCAGTACAGAGAGAGCAAAAAATTAGTAGTGGGGAAAGTACTTACATTTAACTTTTAATGAATAAAACTCTATTATGCAAATACAAACACCAAATAAATGGCTTATGCAAAAGTTCTTCAGGGCAGAGGCTGTTTTTGTTATGTACTGGTATTGTATTTAGCACAATGGGTCCTGTATGACTGAAAACGCTACCCTAAGAAAAGGCAAGGCTGCTCTGCTATTTCACAGCTAAGTTGCAGGCTGAAATTAATTCCAAAACACAATACTTTAATGTATTACCAGCTTTTGTGAAAGAAATTCTTTCAAGATTACATTGATTAAACACAGTTGCTCATCTAAATGATCAGCTTTACAATGCTGGATGATAGTAAGACAACAATACTGACTTTATTTTCTAAGATTTCATCCAAAGGACTCAAAGCCAGTACACACCTCCACCAGCTACTCTTGTGCAGCCTATGTCTCTGCATTTTCATACCACAGGAACTGAAGATGACAGTCACAGTACCTTGTTCACCCTTTGCACCAGCTGCACCTGGAATCCCATCATAACCTGGTTCACCCTTCTGACCAATGGCACCAGCAGGACCCGGAACACCAGGTTCACCTGAAAAATCATTGACATTTTCATTTTAACTATGACTTTTTTTTCTCTCAAGAAAAACTTTACTTTTTCTTTTGCTCCCACAGAGACCAAGCAGATAGTGCATGATGACTTCAGTGTGACTTTTCACTGAGTTTACTTCTGAATTAAATCAGTCTGAGACAGGGCTCAAGTACTAAAGACTTTGACACAGCTAATTATCATGAATCTCAGTGAGTTTAGAATGCAGGAACTCCAGCAAAGACTTGTGAACAGCATAGTCCATTGTCCTGTAAGATGATGTGTCCTGCAGCCAAAAAAACTGAGAACAGAAGACTCCAAGATCAAAAATGTTGTTATATTCATAACAGCAATGGACTTACTCTCCTCCATACTCTATTTCCTCTTTAACATCTGTATAATGATGCTAATGTGGTGATTCAGGTTTGGGGATAAAGATCAGCTGAATTGTTTTTAAATTAACTCAGAAACAACAGAAGTAATGGCTGTAAAAACAACCAGTCTTGCAGAAGGTGGTAAAATCTATTCCTCAAACAGTGCAAAAGAAGTATTAGTCTCCCACTACACTGACTCAGATTTACCTGGGAAACAGCAATGTCTTTTTTGCTTATGAAATGAACAAATGCACTGTGAAATATCTGAGCCAAAATTAATGTAGAATGAAACAGATTTTGTTTTAGCCACTGCCTGGTGGCTAAAGTGTCATTTTAAGTGTCATTTGCTGGTTTGTATTTTTTTTTTACCTGGTTCTCCTTTTAAACCTGGAATCCCACTTAAGCCAGGAAGTCCTTTTTCACCCTTGTCTCCATGGCGGCCAGGGCTTCCTAAAGAAAGGAAGAAGACCTGTGTTTCCATGTGGGATTTTTGATAGAATTTTTACTTTAATTTTTCACAGCAGTTTCTGTTTTATAAAAGCATAAACACTTGCCTGGAAATCCTGCCATGCCAGGAGATCCTTTGGGACCTGGGGCACCCGGCATTCCAGGAATTCCTGTGCTACCCTTTTCACCCTTATCTCCAGATAAACCTGGACTACCCGTTCTTCCTGGTTCTCCCTAGAAGAAGCAGTACACATAAAATCCACACATTAATTCAGAAACAGTTTTTTCTGTATGCAGTGGTATATGTCACCCTGCTTATCCATCTGACTTTTAAAGAATTCCATTGCTTTTCGACTCCTGAACAAAGTAATTTAGGATTAAATTTGGTGTTAAATTCCACTATCATAGTTTTTAACTATGCAAGCAATTGCTTAATACCTACATATGAAAATGAGCAGTTTTCTATACATTTTTAGGATGGTTATATAAAGTCTTTTCAAAATTAGCCTCTTAACTTACTTATTACACTTCATCATCTTAAAAAAAGTCTTTTTTTGAGCCCTCAGTAAGTTTGCTACCAGATTAGCAACTATTATTTTTACCATTTTTACTTATAAATTCAAAACTGTCATTGTACAGCTAGGAAAAGGAATATGAAACAAATGAAAATCCTATTAGATACTATTAGAGATTAAATTAAACTTTACAGATAGTATTGATACAGTTCACTTTTCAGTAGTATCTGAGCACTGTATAATATCTTCGTAAAAGTACAGTAACATTATTTCAGTGTGATTATTTGCTCTGTTTGTAAAATGCACTTTTCACATTATTGACTCAGTATTTTTCTAAGTTCTTCCCCTTCTCTACATTTCTAGCACTGTGAATTAGTCTATTCTGAACAGAGATAATAAAAAAGAAAACTGGAGATACTGGTTCCATCAAACAGAATGCATCTAAACCTGTGCATATGCACACCTTTCAAGTTTCTCATAAGGCAGTTAAATTAGCATAATAGAAAATATAACAAAGCAGCTTAGAGGCTAACAACATCTTTTGAAGTGCTTGGTAGAGATAACCAAATCCTTAGGGGTATAAATACCTTCTCACCAGGAACCCCTGGAAAGCCAATTCCAGGAAAACCTGGTGCTCCTTTGTCTCCTTTTTCACCTTTTTGCCCAGGGAACCCTGGTGTGCCTGGTGAACCTGGTACTCCAGGAAGACCCTTTTCTCCAGGTGTTCCTAGTAACGGAAAAGGAAAAATGGGTGCATTAGAACCAGTGGTACCCTAGCAGTGTTGACAATGATGTTTCAGTGTTGCTTTAGCTATTCAGAACTATAAAAGTAAGCAAACTATCTTTTGAGATTCACTCTCTAAATGGGACTTTTTGTGGCATGATAAACTCTACTCATACAAGATGGTCATAATCTTGGAATCAGAGTAAACACAGATCTTGCTAAAAATATGAACTGAATAAAACTTTATTTTAATTTGAATAATTTCAAATAGTAACTACAGTGACAAAGTGACTCTTCTGCAGCATATTTTTTCTGTCCTCATTTACCATTTCAGACTTTCACATTTGTTTTCCTAAATATGCTAGACACAAGGCTGTCCCAATGGAGACAAAGTCTCCATGTTGAGTTATAGGTTCTTCTCCATTTTATTCTTTACCAATGCTTTCCATAACGCTACTATTCCCAGACCCCTACAGTTCATAATTGACACGCAGTACACAGCAACTCACCAAACCTTTTAGAAGGGGGAAAATACACAAGAAGCTTAATGCAGTTCACAGACTATCAGAGACAGACAAACAGGCACCACTCAAAAAACTGCCTGCCTGAAACAAATACAGAAAACCTAAACATCCAGCTGAAGGATTTGCACGTAGAAACTTAGGAAACCATCCTATTATTTGTATACCACAATAGGATTGAAAAGCAATGTCCCAAAAGCCTTACATTCAGTCACTGCAAATAGTGCAATTGTTTAGCAGATCTACACCAACAAATAATCCATACGGGCCCTTCATAATGTTCTATATTAACTTGAGGAAAGAAATACGAAGAAATTCCCAGCAATCAGTACCTGGCAAACCCATTTCACCAACAGATCCTTTTTGTCCTGGAACTCCTGGATCCCCTGGGTATCCTGGGGGGCCCTGATCACCTTTTGGTCCTATGGACAACAGAGAAATTAAGAATCCCATCCATTAATAAGGTTCAAAATACCTGAAAAGCAGTATGTCTGCTGTTAGCTTCAGATATACCTGGTTGTCCTGGAGTACCAGGTTCACCATCTCTCCCTGGAATTCCTGGTTCTCCATAATCTCCACGTAGCCCTTTTTCTCCTGTTGCTCCATGGTCCCCTGGACACCAAAAAGACAAACACAGTGAGATCAGTTTTATCACAGTTTACTCTAATTACATATAATAATCCTTCTAGTTAATTTTTGATCACTGCTGCATCTCTCTGCTGAACAAGGAAATTGCTAAGTAAAACACAACTCTGCAGTCATTAAACCAAGGAAAGGCTAAAAACTATCACAATTTTATGGGTGTCTGTGCAAATTACAAAGCAAGTATATCTATAAGTTATATCTATAAAAGAAATTGAAATTAATGTGTGTTTGAGTTACATTAATGAGTTATTTGACAAATGGCAGAAAAAAATCAGGTGTTAACAGAAATTATTGATTTGGCTGTTCAGCTGTCTAAAAAGGCACATGTGAACAACTAGTAAACAGCCAGAAATCTGCTGTTTTCCCTGTTCCATTTAACCTTAAAGCACCTTCAGAAGGCTTGATCTCTTACTCTGTAGTGTGCCTCTTCTCCAACTTTATGTCCATGCTTTTTGGTCGTAAATAATTCTGTTAGTGTTGCACAGAGCTTCAGGACAACAGGTTACTGAAGATAACTCACTGAAGGCTTTTAAGTAAGCGGCTTTTATTAAAAACATTTCAAGATGTCCAAACCCAAACATTTTCATTAGGCATTACTGATAATATGACAAAAATTCTGTGTCTTCTCTGCACAGTTTGTGTTTCAGAAGCTTTTAAAAACATTACTGTGATATCCATGTTTAGAGAAATGAAGGCAGCCAAAAGATCAGCAAAGTTATGGAGTATAACTAACTAAGTTACTTTTCTCTGCTGGTACTAAGGTTGAAGAGGATGAGATAAGAGCAGAAATTTGCAGGCTGGGATCTGTTTGGAACCTTCTCTTCCAGGCTGTGTGAGCCAGGCCAATCTGTAGACTGTGTGTGGTCAGGAAAAGGTAGAGCATAGAAGTTTGCAAGCATGCATCATTGGTGCTGGAGAGATTAGTAAATTAGAAACCAAATAAATTAACCATCTTCATTTCTCAGCAAAGGTTTCTTTATTTGCATGTAGCCAGTGTGCCTAATTTAGACTTCTAGAAATAAAATAAAATAAATCACCCTACATGCCAGTAGCAGATAAGGAAATAGCGAAAACAACCACAATCTATGTGGTTTTAAGACTTTACATACCACTGTATATATCAAGATCAGAGACAAACAAGAAAAAATAATCTAGATGAAATCATTATAGGCTGGAAGCCTCATTAAAAGTATTCTCAGAAGCTGCATCTCAGCTGAAGGGCAGAGGTACTCCACACTTGCTCATGCCCTCCCCTGCAGTCCCTGGCTGCCCAAGCTGCGAGGCACTACTTACCCACATGCCCAGGTTTCTCTGAGACCCAACCAGAACACGTGAGCCCAGATCTCCTTCTGACAATTAGCCAGGACATGGAGATAAGAGGTAGCTAAGAATGGGACACTCTCCTGTTTCCACAGTTCAAATACAACATAGTATAGTTATTAGTGATTCACTGTCAAACTGGAAAGGAGTCTGCCCTGGAATACACTGATGAAATGTACAGATAACACCCAAAAGAAAGGCTCAAAAAGAGGACAGGATTAGACTACAGAAGGATTTTGAAGAGTTGGACTAAAGCTTGAAAATCATCATAGTGAAAATCAAAAAGTGTAGTACACCATATGTGTGATAAGGAGAAGTCAAAAAGATGCATACAAAATGAAAAATTATTACACAGGCAGCAGTCCAGATCTAAGGGACTAAGAGTTATAGCTAATCTCAAACTCAATCAGCTGTTGTTTCAAGAAAGAGAAATTTCATTCTAGCCTGGCCAGAGTTGAACTACTTTGCTTGTTTCAGCAATGTGCACTTTAACAAGGATACAGCCAAACTGGGGAGAAATCAGAAAGCGTAAAAAGAATGACAATTGTTTCAGAAAACATGATATACTATTAAAGCCTGACGGATTTGGTTGAGAAAAAATTAAAGACTACATGATCTCAGTAGCTCCCTTCTAAGCTTGACACTTCTACACTTCTATTTTAACTAAAAAAGTTACCATTTATTAAAAACGCTTACGGTTTTTTTAATAAAAAGTAAATTATTATAAGAAGAACAAATATTAAAAATATGCAAAATATACACAATTTTTTCTTTGAAAAGAAATGCAGGAGAGAAAATTATTTCAAACAACTAATTTATCAACCATCAGTAAGAATAAAAATCCAAGAAGAATGCATTATCTAAAAAAGCTAACAAATCTATAACCATGAAGTTTCTAAACAAAAAACTGATTGCCTTTCTCCTGCATACTTCCAGATATTTCTAAAATGACATAAGTTGATCTGTTGGTATCAGTGGCATAAATGCATTTCTTTCCTGAATTTTCTTCAGGTCACAAAGAAACACATGTCAAAAAAGGCTGCTCACTTTTTTTCTTACACTATCAGTTGATCTTCATGGCCACAACTACATGTTTTACATGAAAGACACATTTTCTCTTCTGGAAAGCTCTATTCTTACTTCTAAAATTTCTTTTCAGAGAGTCTTCTGATTAAAGAGGTAAAATCAATTATAAAAGGACAAATTGAACCTCATCTATTCAACCAAAACCCTATTGCTCTGTGATTAATCTTTGTTTCTACAGAGTTGAAAAACACTAGAAAAATATCTACATTTGCTGTGTGAAATTCTTTAATCTTATTTTCAAAACTGTTACCTAAAACTAACATGAAACGGAATTCAAAGTACTGCTGCTTGGTAGTATATGAGTGTTAATTACACTTACTCACAGTTAGGAACTAACGTTACCTTTTTCTCCTTGATCTCCCTTCTGGCCTTTGAGGCTAACCATGTCCATGTTGTCTATTGTTCCAGGTTTTCCTGGGAGACCAGCTTCACCTTTATCTCCCTTAACACCAGGATCACCCTGTGGTCCAATTACACCTTTGAAACCTTGGCTACCTATAAAGAGACAGCACTGAATGTTATAGGGGCATATAAAACTTTGCAAAAAATATTTAGTAGACAACAACAAATTAAATGATCTATTTATTCAGATTTAGAGCACCAAATGCCATGCTCTGGAACAGCTCCTATGAAGTTTTTTTTTCATACTTCATAATAGCTCTGTCAAAAAGTTGACATATTTTTCCCACTTCACAGCCATTAATTTTAGACTCTTGAAACAGTAAGGACAGGAGTTTGGCAATAATAAAGAGCATTATCTGAGGCTCTTATTAAGACCTTCCTGCTGGCTTTTAATAATTTCAAATATTGTATTCTTCTTGGAGTAATACCAACAGCAGCCCCACACCTAGCAAACTCTTATGTTGTTGAAGAATGGATCAAAAATCATGTCTTGGTGCCCAAACACAACTGCTCCTAGCATATGGCCTTGTATACTGTTCCTAACTTAGAGAGAAGTTACTTGACATAAACTATTCCTTAGGCCAAGTATAATTCTTATATTTGGTTATTCCCAACTTCTGTTGGGAAAAAGGTGGGTTTTACAACTTTTTTTTTGATAAAATCTCTCTCTTACCTTTTTCACCGGGTAACCCTCGATCTCCAATTGGTCCAGGAGTTCCTGGCAATCCAGGAGTTCCCATAACTCCCATTTCTCCTTTGGGTCCTGAAGCCGAAGGAGAAGAGTGAATAAAAAAAATAAAGTGAGTAGTGTAAAGAAGTACAAGAAACAGAATTATTTACTGCCTATCATATTAGGAATTGCATTACTTAAGGAAAAATGGGACATAGAAGATGATTAAACTAAAACAGCCCAATAGAGAAAACAACAGTAAACACAGTATTATGAAAATCAGAGAAAAACAGTTTGTAATGAGTTTTTGACAAATTCTTAAAACGTCCTATTACAGCAAACAATGCTGTCATTAACAAAGGCATTAATTAAAACCATACTCTGTCACTAAAACTATGCAGAATAATCCCCTTTCATTATTACAGGAGAAAGGCAGTTCCTTCAAACTGCTGGATTTGATCCATGAAAGGACTTCAGCAGCAGTTCAGTTACATGTGCACAGAGCTGCTTTACTGATGTCAGTCCACGTGTTTTCCCAAGCTCAGGCTCTTTGATGGATCAATTCCTAACTGAGTGAAAGGGTATGCTACCACAACTTAATAAAACAGTTGTCAAAGGTGCTGGTTTCTGAGGGACAAGGTGTTTACCTGCGGATCCTTTCAGTCCAACAGCTCCCTGTGGACCTGGCAGGCCGGGTAACCCCACAGAGCCTGGGACTCCTGGCTGGCCCTGGCTACCTTTATCCCCTTTTGGTCCCGGCATATCTAGACCGGGGACACCAGGGAAGCCCCTTTCTCCTTTTACTCCAGGAAAACCTAGGAGAAACAGAAGATACAGGATTAGTCCTTAACAAAGAACAAGGAATATCATTAATAAGCATATCTGATCATGTCCACCTGTGATTCACAAATTACATGGCATGGAGGATGAAGACTCAAAGGCAGGCAGCAGAACCAGTCCTCATTTTCTAAGAGAGGCTTTGAACCTGTATCTATTACCCACCAATGACCCGAAGAGACCAATCCAAACACCAGCATTCTCTTAGGAGGCCCACCCTGCATTCTGGACCAGATGGAGAAGGCCCACTGGCATGTCCCCCATCCACCCTCATCAACCTCACCATGCAGAAAGTTCTCAAGCAACACTTTTACCAGTGTTACCCACTTATGTCAAAATTCTGCTCCTAAGCACCATCATGGGAGTATTCTCCGCTCACCTGGTGGTCCCTGGGGTCCTGGCTGCCCGGCGGGTCCTGGCAATCCTGGAGGGCCCAGCCCTGGTGCGCCTGGAGGGCCCTGCAAGCCTTGGAGACCTGGGAGACCGGGGTCACCTGCAGGGAGACAGGAGAAATACAGACCAAGCATTCTCTGATGCTGTTTGATATCTTTCTTGCTGAAGATGCCAGACAAGCTGCTCTGGAAGCATGTGGCCAACAAGACCTCATTCAGCCTCCAACACCTCCAAGCCTGGGCTTGGAGGAAGGGCTGCTCTTTGCTGCTAGCATTTGCTACTGGTGGTGGTAGGAAAAAATGAGAAGGAAAAGGGGCAATTCCCTGAGATATCAGTAGGATATTTCAGTGATGGCAAGACTTTTTGCTGCATGTACGAGAGAGTCACTTTTTAAAAAAGAAATACAAATACAGAACTGTATTTTTCCAGTGATGTTACCTCTGAATCCTTGCTGTCCAGGTATGCCCGGAAAGCCTTGCTCACCACGTAAGCCAGGCAGTCCTGGATTTCCCTTTTCTCCAGGGATTCCAGCTGGGCCAGGGGGTCCTGGCAATCCCTTAAGGCCAGGGAGACCTACACCAGGTTCACCCTAGCCAAAGAAACACAACATATTAGGAATCAACACATCAAAACCAAGATATCATTTACTAAATTTATTTAAATCATGCAGTATAGGGCTAATGTATAGACCTCTATACATGACTTCAGGAGAAACCTGTAAGCCCTTTAGTGTTAATGTGAAGTATTTGTCCATCTATTCTGTCCCCTTGTGCGCACAGTGGGAAACATAAAATGAAAGGCAGTTTGGCCAACTTTTCAAGCATTTTTCTTTGCACACATTCCCATTAACATAGGGAGTCACAGATAACACTTTCAGCAGCTGACATCTACCTTTTGGCCTTGTAAACCTGGAACTCCTGGCAAACCATCCAGACCAGGGGTTCCTGGAGTTCCTGGCAGACCAGGTGAGCCAGGCTGACCTTGGAAACCTATGAAACAAAACAAAACAAAACAAAACATTTCTCACATTATTACTGTCTCTCTCTGTAAGTGACCTCTGCTCTTTCTTCAAGCCTCTAAATGAACTGTTCACAGGGATGTGTTAAAAAAGATATGTATAGTCCAACTCCTAGGCATGCCAGTACTGAAATGTCCCAACAAAGATTCAAACACTGATTTTTGTGCTGCAGTTGGCTTCTGATGAGAAACAACCACCCAGAAGAAATAAATGCTGCAGTTGGCTTCTGATGAGAAACAACCACCCAGAAGAAATAAATGCTGAGTGTCTCCTCTTAAATAAATAGCCTTGTGGATTCATCTTCCATCTCCCTTGTGAGAAACAGCCTGCAAAACTGGGTTCCCAAAGTCTTCTTCAGAAAATGCAACTTAATGTGTGGGGCATCAGACTGAGGGATGCACAATCTGTGAATCAACACCTTTTGTGCAATATATGTCTTGTGACATGTTCTACATCTCCCACTGTGGGTTGCATACGGAAGGTTTCCATGCCACAGCTAGCCCATGAACTGCGCCTTGGGAATGCAAGAAGGAATACCTACAACATTCTGCAAACCCAGAACAACTTCAACAAAGATAGCACTCACTCAACACCAGCACACGCACAACAAATTCAGACGAAGCAGGCAGAAATCCAGCTTTTAGGCTAAGACCCCAGAATGTCATTGGGCAGAGCTGAGTTCATGGAAGGGTCCTTTAAAGAAATATATTTAATGTGCCATTCCTTTCTTCTGGCATTGAAGTGCAAACAGCAATTCTTTTCCAGATACAATGGGCCTTTTCTGTTTAGGTCCCATTGCAGTCTCAGAGGAGCCAGATGTGGTTACAGAGAAAAATATGCCCTTTCTCCTTATTAAATTTCTGACCCTCCCAGTTCATTGGTGTGTGGAATCATAAGAAATAATAATGAACACACACAAGAATTTTGGTGATTGAGGTGGCTGCTGAAAGTTCAGTCATCTAGTTCTAAATGAGCAGCAGCACTACGAAATACATCTTCAAAAAATCCAAAACATTTAGACTCCCTCTAAGCTACTTGCATACCCTGACAATGGCCATGGAGGGAAGACTACACTTATGTGGACTAAGCTGGAATTCTAACCAAACCACTCTCAGCTGTCTGGGACCCAGCAGAGCTGTAAGCTCTGGTCCAAAACTGTTATACTTACATCAGCATATTATTTTGACCAACCACACACTGTGTTTTTCATCTCTCAGAAAGGGTCATCTCATCTCAGCAACTTCAGTTGCTGCACTGTAAGATGCTGTACTGTAAGATGCTGTAGTGTATCACTTTCTATTCTGGCAGTAGCTGTGACATTGTCTGTAGCTGCACCACTGCACTACACAAAGCAAGTGTGCATCGAAATAATGCTCACGGTGGTGCTGGCTGACTTTTGCAAGGGAGCTTCCTCAGCTGCACCTTCCAAATCTCATGCAGCTATGGCTGGATGACAGTGCAGGCCTCCATCCACACTCCACTTACACCAGCTCTGTTAGATGGATAGCTTTATCTTACCTTTGGGGCCTGGAGGTCCAGGGAACCCTATACCTGGCTGCCCAACAGCACCTTTTTCTCCTGGTAGGCCAGGTCTACCTGGAAGCCCAGGATTCCCTTTGTCACCTTTGCAAATGAAAACAAGACAAATGTTAACACAAAGGCCAACTTCTGGGGAACAGAACCTTTTTAATAATCAGCCGAAGATTACCAGACTGCTGTACCTTGTGGTCCAGGGAAACCAGGTGGCCCAGGAAGGCCATCTGCCCCAGGAGGTCCAGGGAGAGATATAGTTCGTCCTGCTTCACCCTTTGCTCCTGTAAATGTAAAGTTATATTAGAGTACAGGAACTGATCAAATAAAACAAGGGAGTTCTACCTTGACAGCATTATTAGTTCACCCATACCATTACAAGAGACTTGTTATGAAGTTTTTTTGGTAGAAGATTCATAGAAAACTAGGATGATCCTAAACATCCCATTTCGCCTAGCAAATTCTTCAAGAGAACTGCCCTCAAAAATTTGCAATTATCCTGCTGAAAGCAAACACTGATTTAAATTAGAAAGTCTTTTTATTTCAGGCTTAAATTCTGATGATCCTCTAGGCTGTACCTCTTAAAGGGCACAATTTAAAAAAAATTTTTTAATATTTTTTTAAGAACATTATAGCATTACCTGGAAGTCCTGGTAAACCTGGGGTTCCAGCAAAGCCTCTGTCTCCTTTTTCACCAGGTAATCCTGCAGCACCTATCCCAGGAGGGCCAGGAAAACCTTTTTCACCACGCACTCCAGGGAATCCAGGCTGGCCAGGGGGACCACGTTCTCCTTTCAAGCCAGCTGTACCCTAATTTTTGGAAATCATAAGTGTACTTCTTGCCTGGCTGGCAAGACAGAACACATCATCCTCTGAATATTTTGTAACTGGGATTTAGCACAGGTATCTGTAATGTTGAAGAAAGTGGATTTTTTCTACTGAGCTCAATGGAAACAACTAGGTTCCATGTGGAATGGCACACAGAAATCACATCTAGTAATGCAGCTAACTACCTGGAACACGTAGGCTATGTTTCCAGTAGTGGATCTGGGAGCAGATGTGAGCTCCACATTCAGCTCCATATCCACATCAGCTGAACTCTATCAGTGCAAGATTTTGAAGCATTCATTTCTACAAGAAGAGAAATATGCTACAACAGGCTTGAATATTGTCTTAACAATTTCTACTTGGATAACTGAATTCATTCAATCATCTCCAAATATCAGCTAAATCATTCACACCAGTTCTCACTATCAAGCTGTGAGAAAGGTAGAAAGGAATAAAACTACCACTCATGTCCAAACCTTTTCTCCATGGTCCTGAAAGTAACAAGCCATGCTGAATGCATTTGAGTCAGATCACTTATTTGCATGACATGCAAAAAGCAAGGGTCAAAATCTAGCTCTGAAATAGTCTGTTGTTGAAGAACTGTCTTCCTCACTATTTCCAGTGAAAATGGAATCTTCTTCTGAAGAAGGATGTACTACTCAAGGTAAGGAATAGATGTGAAAAAATGAATGAGGCAAATAAACATAAAGCATGTATAGGGCACAAAAGCATGTGAATTCTGATCTGAAAGACAGAATGTATAGTACAGCAAGTGAACATAAATAAACACACAGTAGGACAATCTGTAAACATAAAGAAACAAACATACCGCTGCTCCTTTTGGACCCTGGGGACCTGGAAATCCATCTTTTCCTGGTCTTCCTTCTCTTCCAGGAATACCTGGTTGTCCTGGGAAACCAGGATCTCCCTTTTCACCTTTCAGGATAGAATCGTAAGTAAAATCTCCAGGTTCTCCTTTTGCCCCAGGGCTGCCCATAAGTCCTGGAGTACCGGGGGGACCCTGAAATTTTATAAATTCAGATATCATCAGTTGCCCTACAAACCCTTCAACTGATACAAAAGAAAACAAACCTCCAGAAACTGAAGTGTAGTTCAAATCAAGGGAACCACCAAGTTTTTGACTGAGGAGGTCAAATGAGAATATTTTCCAAGACACAGCAGTCTTGGAAGCAGAAAGCTTCTCCCTGGGTAGTTTGTTCATGACATTCAGCGGATGTGAATACATGTGTTCCTTCATTATTAATATTCATTGATTTTGAACAGCTGACACAG
Source organism: Eulacestoma nigropectus (assembly GCA_013397775.1). NCBI lineage: Eukaryota > Metazoa > Chordata > Aves > Passeriformes > Eulacestoma > Eulacestoma nigropectus. Next base: position 373,955 of record VZTE01003000.1, read on the forward strand.
TCAGTTGGTAACACCAGAATACTATGCACATGCTCAGAAAATAGTTTTGTAACCTCTTCTGGAAAGAAATTATCTACCTAAAGGTATACCAACAGGATTTCCAGAATTTCAATTTTTCCCTACATATTTTCTAGAACTTGAATCAACTTTCTTATGGGAACAGTCTCTATAATTTCTAGTGAATCAGAGCTACTCACTAGGGTAGTAAAACACAAACTTCATGGGTAATGTCCACTACGTACAGCTCATGTGTGTCCTCCACTTCAACCTGAACCAGAATATGGTCACTGGTAATCTTTTCATTAGCACCGGAGTGTTCTGAATCAGACTCTGATGTTCTGGCATGGCTGTAAACAATGTCAGCTTGCAAGGCTGGCCTCTATGTAGTTTTTCCAAGTTAAATTATATGCTGGATCACCACCTGGCTGAACTTTGTGGAGCAAAACAAGCTTAAAAGCATTCAGAACAGCAGCCAGTCCTTGTCTGATTAAAGACGTGAACAGAACTTACGAGGCAATAAAAGTAAAATATAAAGGTGTGGCAAAACATGTGCCAAGAACAAATGCCAGACAACAAAAAAGCTTAAATACATTAGAATGTCTTTCATTTTTTTTCACTGTTTATTTCATGGATCCCATTGATATGATAGTACATTCAGTGACTAGGTAATGCAATTTATTGTGGTGGCAATAGATAAAGAATTCATCTTAGTGAACTTTCATTGGCTGAATTCAGGCATCAAGGCTTTATTTATACTCCAGGGAGAGAAATAGATTGCTTGAGTAATGAATTCATACAATTGGGCTTTTTTTACTTCTGCAGGTAGCTCTCTCTCGCCACTGATGATAGAGGGAGCTCACATAACTCCAGTGTGTGATAAAGCTAGTGCACGTGAATGTCACTGAGAAGTTATGCTGGCAGAAAGGATCAGCTGTAAGGAAACAGCTTTGGGGAGGAGAAGTCTGGGAAGACTCAGTCTACTCACACTAGGACTGGTGTCAAAACCCACATTATGCTACAAGAACAGGTATGCTGAGGTAGGTTTTCATAGCAAACCTCAGTGTCCATAGGGGCACTTAATTGGACTCTGACAAGATCAAATGTAGTTGTGGTAGTACACTGCTCATCTAGGAGTCATTTGTGTTACATTTTAGACAAGTGTTACACTTACGGCTGTTCTGCTTCTGGCCTTACTGAGAGTCATGTTGTTCTGCCTCAACATAATTTACAAGTGAACTTATTAGGATGCTACCCACTTTCACAGCTTGCCTTTATTTCTTCGAAAGTATTTAACTTTCCTTCTTACTTGTTGTGTTTTACAGAATATACTGCAGACACTTCCTAAAATCTTCATTAACAACCAGGATGCAGGACTTGAAGGAATACTAAGTTTGCCAATGACAATAAATTGTGAGGAGCTGCCAAATCCCTCGAGGGCAGAAAGGCCCTGCAGAGAGACCTCAACATACCAGAGAGATGGGCAATCACCAGCACAAGGGCAAGTGCCAGATTCTGCACCTGGGATGGGGCAATTCTAAATGTGTGGATAGACCAGGGAATGAAAGGCTGCAAAGCCCTGCAGCAGAAAGGGACCTGGGGATCCTGGTCAATGGCAAGTTGAACATGAGCCAGCAGTGCCCTGGCATCCAGCAGGGCCAACCCTGTCCTGGGGGGCATCAGGCACAGCATGGCCAGCCGGGCAAGGGAGGGGATTGTCCCGCTCTGCTCTGCACTGGGGCAGCCTCACCTTGAATACTCTTTTGGGTGCCACAATATAAAAAAAACATTAAACTATTGGAGAGCATCCAGAGGAGAGCCACAAGGATGGTGAAGAGTCCTCAGGGGAAGCCTTAAGAGGAATGGCTGATGTTACTTGTTTTGTTCAGTCTGGAAAGGGGAAACTGAGGGGAAACCTCATCACAGTCTACAACTTCCTCATGAGGGGACAAGGAGGGGCAGGCACTGATCTCTTCAGTCTTGTGAACAATGACAGGACTCGAGGAAACAGCATGAAGCTGAGTCAGAGGAGGTTTAGGTTGGATATCAGGAAAAGGTTTTACATCCAGAGGGTGGTTAAGCACTGGAAGAGGATCCCCAAGGAAGTGGTCACAACAGCAGCCTGACAGAGTTCAAGAAGCATTTGGACAACTCTCTCAGGCACATGGTGTGATTTTTGGGATGTCCTTATTATTCCCAGGAGTTGGACCTGATGTTCCTGATGATGATCCTGTTCCCCTTCCAACTCAGCATATTCTATTATTCTTTGATTCAAAATTCAGGAAAACGGCCACAGTATGCTGCTTGCTAAAATTATATTGCTCACACTACGCTAGATGGCACTGTTTCTCTCTCAATATACTTGTACTCAGCAGCAAAGAGTTATTGGAACAATTCACGAAAATGTCAGGGAAGACCTGCATCTGTTTCCTGCAAAATCCTACTCTTCACCCAGCTCCACTGCTTAGCTTGCTCAGACAGAAAGTCATGCATCCTGCTGAGCTCTTATGATGGATAAACTCAGAAGTATAACCAATATCTCACAGTCCTTTTTTAGGTCTTACAGTTCAAACCCATTTCTTCCTACTTTATTTAATTAGGGATAGTTAACCTTAATTTTATCATATCAGTGCACTGTTTTGGGGTGGTTTTTTTTGTTTTTAAACAGAACTGTTACACAACCACACTGATACACTGATCATCACATGTATTTTGATCACATGCCTAGTAGGACATGTAGTATTTGGCAAGGCATTACTTACAGGTACCCCTGGAAGGCCATCAAGTCCAGGTAAGCCTCTGTCACCCTTGAAACCCGCTTGTCCTGGAAAACCTTTTCAGAGAGACAAAAATATAGTTTAATTTATTACATGCTTTTACAAATAGCTCATTGTATGTGAATTCCTTGTCATCCCTTTTAAAGTGTCTCATTCCATTCCCAGTTATATCAGCATAATGCTGCTAAAGCCAGTGAAGCTGTCTTGATTCATGCACTCGTGTGTTGCATGTCTGCATTCATAAACTTGGAAGTTGATAATTCATTTGACTTAGCAATGAATTCACCAATTCATGTAACTAATGCAGAACTGAAACTACCTAAACCACATTAATTTTTCTGAATGGCCACTAGAACAAACATTAGGTATAATATCATTTTTGGCATATGGCACTTCTCTCATATAGCAAAAGAAAATATTTTTTTTGGGCCACAATTTAGTGCTGCAATTGGAAACAAATATACGGGTCACTGTCAAGCCTAGGCACATAGGCAAATGGTGCCCACGTTATTTCTCACTGTGAAAATATTTAGGCCACAATTTGCAAAGATCCTTCATTGTGGCCAGTTCCTACTTCCCTGGTTATTCTGGTTGATTGTATTGGAAATTTGGAATCAGGTCAAAAATAGGAATATTCCATCCTCCTTTCATTAGTCCTTTCATTAGTTTCACAAACAATTTGATTAGTGGGACAAAAGTAATTAATTTTACCATGTATGCTGTATTTTTTAGAATTTAGCCTACATAGCTCATTCTCGGGTCATTAAGGAGTTTTTACCTGCTGGACCTGGTGGCCCCTGTGGTCCTGGAAGTCCAGGAGGTCCTACTTTATCACACAAGGCACAGGCTTCACCTTTGTCACCTGAAAAAAATGAAACAGCAAAGAACATGAATAACAACAAAAATATTTAAGACAACTGCAAGCAGATGGATTCAGGGCAAATGTCAATTTAATAGTTAAAAAAATTTCAACTTCTAATTCCATGCTTTAAGGAGAAAGTATCAGCAACTGTATGTTCAACATTCTTTAAAATTCTTAAAGGAATGGCATGAAAATCAACATAAGTCTTATCCTAGGATTAATATTGAAGAGAATTGTTAGAAGGGACCAGATTAAAGATGATCAAAAAGAAGAAAAGAAATATTCACTGGGTGTAGAGAAAATAAAATTATTAAAAAAATTTTTTAAAAAAGGGAATAATTAAAAATTAAAAATTAAAAAAATAGAAAAAGGGAAACTTCTATAGTCACTGTAATTTTGCAGAAAAACAGTGAACAGAATAAGGAAGAATCAATCATCATGTAAATGGGTGCAGCTCATTTTTTTAAATGTCCATTTAGTCAATACTGCTAAAACATGTGGGTGACAGCCCTATTTACAGAATCACACAGTTAAGTTGGAAAAGAACTTTGAGATCATCGACTCCAACCTATGACCAAACACCACCATGTCAATAGACAATGGCATGCATTGCCACATCCAGTCTTTCCCTGAACACATCCAGGGATGGTGACTCCATCACCTCCCTGGGTAGCCCATTCCAATGCTCAGTCACCCTTTCTGCGAAGAATGGCTTCCTAATGTCCAGCCTAAGGTTGTTTATAAGTGTTAAAATTTTATCTTCAATTATACTCATGGCAATGATTCATAAACCATTTTCATTCTCAACTCATCTGCTCCTCTCTAAATCTTCATCTCAAAATTCACATCTTAAATTTCCATGAACAGCTCACTTTACACTGCATGGGGCTAGACTCAACCCTTTCTTTCTTCCCAGCTCCTCTTGCAGCCCTGGGCCATCCTTTATCACTTCCCAGCAATGAGCATGCCAAGTGAAATATAAGAGAAGTTCGTATCACACAATTAAATACACAATATTCTTCTTTACTCACCAGAGAGTCAAGAAATATCTGCCATGTCCATTAAGTCTTTAACTAACTTTAAGTATATAACTTTCTCTGGATCCAGCCTTATTTGCTCAGCCTCTTTACATACTCAAGCTCCAAGCTATTGAGCATTAGAATACAATCACTTTAAAATATTATTACCTTTCTCTCCCATCTCTCCTGGAAATCCATCTCTTCCTGGAAGTCCAGGACTACCTGGTGCACCAGGTTCTCCCTGCTGGCACTGATCAATTCCATCTGAAATGAAAATTCAATAAAGAATATTGTTTCAACAAGTGCAAGTTTCCATTATGAGGTTGCATTTATGTCATACCCGAAATATTACCTATGAAAAGTGGTAAGTCAGGATAGCATTTTACTCCTTTATTGGATTTACTTGGAAAAATTTCACTTGGATTCTGTATTCTTATTCCATATACACTTGTTAAGAAACCAGCAGAATTACAGAGAATAGACAGGCTCTGCCATAATAAGGTTACGAACAACTTCAACATAAAATCTATTTTCATTTTAAGTTTTGGCTTAGAAAAGTACTGTGGGTGAAAAACTAATGTTTTGACCCTGAATAGAATGGAAAGTATTGATATTCTGAAGAAATTCATTAAGAATGTGTTTTTGTACCCTGACTTCTGTTTTCAACATTTTAGGAAACTTTCTAGATAAGAGCAGCTTGTCATCATCTATTTAACTTCTATTTCACTTTTTCACACCGATCAAGCTTCCTGAAGATAACAAACCTCATATGTTAGGATCTGAGATAAGTAACCAATGAGAATATTTAGCAGGCTTGATATAAGAATATAAATAGTGCTTATTCTGTTTGATGATATGATGCAGGATCTGATCCAATACAATGTGACATCATTTTAGCCAAAGCCAGTGGTCAAAATGCTAATGTGAAGTCTGGAAAACAAGTTAAATGAAAAAAAATCCTTCCCATTATGTGCTTGGAGAAGGCTAAAGAAGAATCTGGGGAAGGAGCAGAATTAAGCAATGACAGTAACTTCTGTGAAAAACAGGAATTGCTCTTATTTTTAGGAAAATGTAATATTTATCTATTTAATTCCATATTCTACATGCTGGATTGTACCACTTCACTGGCAAACACAACAAGTAGGCATCTTCACCTGTTTTTGAGCAAAGTATCTTTGGTTTAGGAATTCCATAAAGAATAATGTTTCTTTCAATAGCTTTAAAGTACCTAAACTATCGTAATAGGGATATCATTCTTTATGTTGAAATGATAAATTAACTCACAATATCAGTATCATCTATAACAAAATTTTTCTATCAAAGAGGTAAAACATCAGCTGTAAGTAGCTATTTAGCACAGACCACTTCCACAGGTACTTGGTTATTGCCTCATTGCAGAGCAAAACTATTTTTCTCTTTAAAATTGCTTTATCACAACCTAATAAAACGTATGTAATGTTGTTATCACTACTACTGATATTATTATATACTTTTCACATCATTACTGGCTTTTCATTTACTCTATAAAGCAGGTGTTTACCCTGATCTAGTGGGCGGCATCCTTGCCCATGTCAGGGGGGTTGGAATCAAATGATCTTTAAGGTTCCTTCCAACCCAAGCCTTTCTATGACCCCATTCTCCTCTAAGGTAATTTTATTTCATAATAAAAACTTCTGGCAAACTAGTACCTCACACTGCAGTTCTCACACCTGCTCAATCTGTTACACAGACTGGTACTGCAGACTTGTAAATCGTGACATTGAACAGCTATCTGTTATGCTAAGGACAGTATTAGTATCTGCTATTTTTTTAATTGAAAATATACAAATACCATTAGGTTGCCACAACAGGACACAGAACAAATTAATATATATTAGGGTCAATTTTTTGGTTATATTCTAACAATTCACAATGAATTTTGCAGAAATTTTAAAAGCATTTATTTAGCAAAGAATCCTTGTCCTTTCCCAGTAAAGAAATAAGTAGCTTCCTGCATTGAGCAACAGGTTTTACTTGGTTCATCAGCTACTCAGATATGTTTCTTCCACAACACACATTGGTTCATCAATGACTCAGATATGTTTCTTTCATGACACAGATTGGCTTATCAACAACTCAGATATGTTTCTTCCGTAACACAGATGCATCCTGATAATAGCTTTTATAATCTTGTCTGGTTTTTTAATGTGCATAATGAGTCTTCAATGTGAAAAGCAACCAAGAGCTTTACCTACCCGTTATGCCTGGAGGTCCTGGTGGGCCAGGCAACCCAGGGGGACCTGGGAAACCATCTCTTCCAGGGATTCCAGGTGAAGGGAATCCTGGAGAACCCTTTTCACCTTTTTCGCCTCTCTCTCCAGGGACACCAGGTGATCCTACCCTGTCTGGAATTGGTCGACCTTTGGACAGAGTAAAACATACATGTAAAAATGACAAGTGAAGAGACAGCAACATTATCAACACATTAACTTTCATAGGATTTTAGAGAGAAATGGAGAAATGTTAGTGCAAAAGAAAAAAGGGACTGTATTTAATTATTGGTGATTTACACAAAATTGAGTTTATATACTCACTACAACTGACAGAAACTCACTTCTGTTAGGTCCCCAGACAAACACACCTGATCTGTATCAAGTGCTCTTCTGAGATTTAGTTGGACACACTTTTGCTGGGTAGTAAATAGTGGCAACACTGGAGTTAACTTAGCTATTGCATCTAGAAACTATTACACACTTCCTTACCTCATAACAAACCAAATCTAAAACACACTGAGAAAGGGAGGGCATGTCTGATAACTTCAATAAATAAGTACTCAACAATGCTAGCAGATTTCAGGAATGCGAAAAGCAAATTGGTTTGTAAGAACAATAAGTGAAAAACAGCCAAAAAAGAGAAGCAGTTAAACAACTACAAAAAATCCTACTTAAGATCTCCTTTTAGCTATTTGTACAGTCACACAGGTCTTCATATTTTAATGACTTATTTCAGTTCACAACTCATCATTACACTTGATCACTAAAACATTTCGAGTCTTCTGCAACACTGCAGGAAGATACGAAAGTCACACAAAGCTCAATTTCAGTTGGGTAATTACAGTCTGTGGTATACAGCATCTTCTCCCTAACCTGCGAAAAGTTTCCTGGAAACTATCTGACCCTGGCTCACATTAATTTCATATTTAGCTCACTGTCAAGATAGAAAATGAAAGCAAGGGAGGTAATAGTAGTATCACTGCAGGATGTGTTAAGAGTCGGGTCTCCACAGATGATTTGCCTAATTTTTAAAAAGCAAATATCATGGTGTAGTTCAAACATATGTACGTGTACTTATATAGATAAAAGCATTGCTACCATGGATGTGAAGATGTTAAGATTCTGAAAAAGGCAACATTTGTAGGCAAAAGAAATAACTTTTATTAGAGCAAGTGACATAGTCAAAAAACAGCAGGAAGCCTTCAGGAATTACTTTGATCTAGTAAGTATTATTTCTTTCTACAAACCTTGTTTTATTATACTTATGCAAACACATACAGAGCTGAAGTGAGAGCAAGAAAATGATCTACATATGAGCATACATACTCAGGTATATATGCACACACTCACACACATTCACATTTAAGAACTCCTCTTGCCCCATGGAGTCATACTCTCTGGACTATCTCTGATGGACTGTGTACTGCATTTTCAATTTCAGCAGGAAGCTACCAGGGCAGAACAGAAAGAACAAGGCTGGATCACGTCAGAGACACGAGAAAAGCAATCTACAGGAAGGGTCTCCAGCGATGATTAGGCCCCTGGAGACGTCACTGCTTGGGTGTTCAGAAAGTCAGGCAGTAACTGAAAGCAGCTAAGGAGAATACCCTCAGGACTGCTCACCCCAGAACACATGACAAATGTAAAAAAATCAGTGGTCACAATTTCATACCTGGAGGTCCTGGGATTCCTTGTGCACCAGGGAAGCCTTTAGAAAGATAAAGTTTCAATTAGGCAATGAATTCTGCAATGCCAATGAAAATGAACTTTTAGGAGATATTATTTAAATCCACATTCATGCATATTCACATTCTGAAGCAAATTTGATGTTAAATAATCTATATATATCTTCAAGAAATACATTCAGGGAAAAGGTCCTGCTTTGTACCAGCTTCCCCAGCGATTTTCTTGAATTAGCTAAGGTCTGTAATGGGGAAAATGGGAAGGGGAATGCTTGATTTTCTGTTTACTGAAGAGTTTTTTAAAATATGCAAGCCAATCTTAGGATTAAAAATCATCTACTGACTTTTATAAAGGAGTCTCAAGATTCTCTGCATTATTAGCCTCCTTACGCTCATGTTGATTTCCATACTTCTTAGATAATCTCACTGAATTATTTAACTGCCGTAAAAACTGATCCCAGTTTATCATTTTTCATCTATAACTGAAAGGCAATCTTAGTTATGCTGAGAACCAGAAGTGTCCTACAAGCTACTACAAAATATAATAACCTGAAAACAATTAAATAAATAACTGGAACATTACACTGTCATATAGAGCTCTTGAGCACAGATAGTACAATTTTAATTTCCTTTAGTGAGAAAACTGAAAGTGTAACTCAATTAAAAAGACAAGACAAAATACATACCTTTTTCACCTTTTTGACCTTTCAGTCCAGGCAAACCTGAAACTCCAGGGTCTCCTTTTTCACCAAAGGTATCTACAGGTCCAGCATCTATCATCTAAATCACAAGACAAGGACTAGAAACATACAACTGAGCCATCATATCTCCCCCATCTTCATCTGACGGTACAGAGGCCATTTTAGTTTTACTGACAATTTTCAGCAGTTTTGATTATACTTGCAATTTCAGCAAGTGAGAGGCTTGTAACTGCTGAGGAATTAACAGAGAAAATAAATATTTCCCGTTCTACCCAAATGCCTTCATATCAATTGCAGGATTAAGTGGAGAGCTTTTATAGCATCTTCCTCAAAAAGAATGATGCCAGAAAACCTTAACATGGTCTAAGCACTGCCATTTGTATTACCTTTTATTTTAAAATATTATGTTCTGCCAGTTTTTGCTAACATTGATCTGAGCTCAGTATACAGAATGCTAATATTAACAATACAATATTCAAGAAGCATGTACAATTTTCCAAACCAAATTAGCAGATGTTGGGAATTTCTCCCCATAATTGCGAAGCAGCACTGCCAATCATCTACTTGTTCCTGACTAACCCCATTTTTTATTTGAAGTGTTAAAAAAATTATAAATTGCTCTCCTGGTTTCTTCTTGTGTATAGGGGCCAACTTCTGCTCAGGGACTCACTGGATATCGGTCAGCGAGTGGTGAGTGATTGCACTGTGCATTACTTGTCTTCCTCAGGTTTTATTCCTATCTCTTCTAGTTATCTCCCTTTTCTTCATTATTACTACTACTACTACTACTACTACTACTACGACTACTACTACTACTACTTTTAGTATAAGTAACTTTACTTTGATTAATAACTTGTTCTTATCTCATGAGTTTTACCTTTTTCCAATTCTCCTTCCCATCCCATGCTGAGGAGGGACGGTGAGCGAGTGAGCGGCTGTCTGGTGCTTAGTTGCCAGCTGGGGTTAAACCACAACTGTGAAGCTGCCAGATTTACTTTTTTGAAGTGTCTTTTGAACTACTTTTTTTAGCTGTGCAGTGATTAGCAATGTTTATAATATACACAGTCCAAAACATTCGAAATTCATATTCTTTGAGAGCTCCTTTCCCAAATTTCAAACATACTTAAAAGAACTGCACCCAACTTCTGATTCCATTAAGGAAAAATATGGACATGACTGATGAGAACAACATCAGACTACGCATAGCATCTCTTTTTTTCCTCATTGTTTGAGCACTTCGACTTTCACAAAATTTAAATTTAATTTTATTTTAAGTTTAAAATAAAATACAAATTTATTTTACTTACTCTTCCTGGAGGTCCTGGATAGCCTCTCTCCCCTTTGTCACCCTAAATCAAAATAGAATTTATGCTTTAAATCCAGATCAGGTTTTTCTCCCAACAAAATCAGATTTCCTCAACAAATGAACAATTTGATATGGATTCATAACAACATCCAAATGGCAAGGACCTGGAACACTATAACAACCAGCATTAGCAATTAGTTTGCAAGCCTGTACTGGTTTGCACTATTTGAAGAGAAACTGGAGGTTTTAGGGAAGTACACTTATACCTGTGCTGGCTGGACAAAGAGCTTGTGAAAATGAAGCCTGCAATAATCAACCTGTATAAGAGATCTAAATCGGGGATACCTACACTACCTTCATTTTGACTTTTCCTAGTCTCTGAATGATGACATACAGCTCAGCATTCATTTAGTATTGCTTTATGTGTATTCATTGCTTTAATGCAATCGATGAACACACAACAAAAGCGATTAACTCATTCTGTGTGAAGAGAAGCAAAAGCTGCCACTACTCACCTTTGTGCCAGGCTCCCCAGGTCGTCCTGGAACCCCAAACCCTCCAGGCAAACCCTGTGTGTAGAAGACAGTGAAACCAGAAGAGACAAATACAGGTGGATCTTAGCTGTGGCAGCAGCAAAGTTTAAAAATTTTCAAAGTCACAAATTCACTGAAAGCAACAACTTCAAGTAAACAATTCAGAAGGCTAGAAAATATCAACCATTTATAATACACAGACAGTTCTTTGTTTTAAATGTAAGAAACAGTACGGAAATTGAGTAAAATACATACAGGTTCTCCTTTCAGTCCTGGTTCACCATCTTTTCCAGGTTTTCCCTGTAAAACACCAAGTTCCACTCTGCTTAAACAGACAACCACATACATGTAATTTCTAAAAACAGTGGATGGAATACTAGAACAAAATCATCGCTATTGCAATGCATTAATCAAAGTGTGCTAATGCAGCTAACAGAGCAGAGAGTACAAATGGTGAATATGCCTAGTGCTTGTATTACCCAACACCCTATAAGATGCCAAATTAAATAAAATCCTGCAAATCTGTTCCTAGGTTCAGAATAACATAGATTTTCCTGTCACAGAGTCTTCAAGAAAAAATACATCTACAGCACAGGAAACTGGAACCAGATCAATCTTTTTCCTTCACAACAATACCTTTCTATATATACACTCTCCAACTTCACAAAACATTTATGCATAGATATCCAGTGGTTCAGTTTCAGCAGAAGGCTTGGAGAGTGGCCCTGCATCAGATTGTGTGGCAATGTAGTGGTCAATCCACATCCCTCACACTGAAATTCAAATCACAAGGCAGATGATAGCTAGAAGTCAAATTCCCTCCTCCAGAGTAAAATTATTAGACCAGTGCATTAACCTACAGAGGGGATTAGATTCCCTTGAAGTAGTCAACAGATACGTCATAAATGATCGAGATGGACAAACCTACTTTAGAGCATTTTCCCTTCCTCTTCCTCTGCCCCGTAAAAGGACTGGGACATCAGCTTGTAGCCTGATCCACTGGAGGCTGGCTTTCATTTGGTGTCCCAGAGCTTAGATTGTATGTGTAACATAAGCAATATAAATTTGTCCCATAAATCCAAGGACATGTAGATATTTAGTACACAAAGTAACAGTGCACATAATTGAGTTTAAAAAATAATCCCATCAGTTTAGGTCAAAAAATTCTGTCTTATTGCAATTGAAGGATAAAAATGATAGAACAAACATGAACCACCACCACTGAGGTGTGCAGCTATGGTCTCTTATAATGAAGGGTTACAAGTAATTTTTAGTGATTAATTAAAACTATGATCTGCAAAGTCAAGAGAGTCTTCAAATATACACTGTGATCAGAATTAGTAATATGGTTTAGTTCCATTAAACTAGAATATCAGATCGTAACATCTGTTCATCTTTCAAGGCTTAGCTTAATTTCAGAAGTAGCGATGATTTTCTGAACAATTATATATAAAATATCTTAGAAACTTTGTTCAGGGAACTCTGCAGAAACTGAAAACTATATTTTTGATAAACTCAGATGCTCCAGTTTTCCCAAAAAGTTCTAAGCCAACGTGTCCATTCCTCCAACTTCAAGCCCTCATTTACAGTGAGAGTAAAAATACATATATGATAGAAAAGATAATCCCATCACATAACTTTACTTTACTGAAAGTTAATAGAACATCTGACTTTGAAGCAGAGTAGAAAGGGAAATTTTCTCTTTTTCAGACTGAAGTACAATCTAATGCCTATGGATGTGCTGGGCCTAACAGTTTATGGGCCTAACAGTTTATGAAGACCCACACTTGAGAAACTTAGAATTACTTACAATACTTTAGATACACTTGAATGTAGAAAAAAATACAATTTTGCTACCTGCTCAGCTATGAAAGATACAGCACGACTCATGAAGAAGTTGGATGGATGAGACTATGATATAGGTCAGGTTAGACAAATGTAACAGACCTTATGGCCTCAAGCATCTACAGTCAGGCTAGAAACCAGCAAGAGAAAGGATTTCGTCACCTGCATTTTTTGCTCCATTCAGTGTCTTTGTACGAAACTGTACCTTCAGGCTAAGCAGCCTTATTTTGTCGATTGCACCTGAGAGTATTTGAAATAAATTCAACACGTTCCATTTAGCTAAAGTCACTCCTACAGAGTGATATTTTTCTTCGCTTTTTCTTCCATTCTGGAATGACTTAATCTTGCTTCAACTGGGATTAATGGGAGTTTTGCCTTTGCCTTCAGCACTACAAACTATTGTTAAGTGCCTTTAATTATCTGAAATGTTACATACTAACATTACTGCATATTACTACTACCTTGATTGCACATCTCTCCTACAGCAAAACTTGCTTGTTTGAAATAAAACAAATTTGCTGCTTAACTAATGGTTACTAAATTTAATTAGCTAATGAAAACAATACAATAACTGCAATTATGGTATTGATAAAATTGAGTATACTTACACGTGGACCAGGCCTCCCAGGGTCACCCTTGTCTCCTTTGAAAGCTGAACCTGGCAATCCCTGGAAAACAAATATTCACCAGATTAAAAATACTGCCAAATTCCAAAGTAAATCTGCTTTTATCTAATAGGTATAAAGAGATCCAGTGCCATTATCAGATTCTTTACATTTTTTATCGTAGTAAAAAAAATAACTCAATACTCACTGGGATTCCCTGTTCACCCTTTTCACCTGGATCACCCTAATGAAATTATAAAAAAAAAAAAGTATATTAGTAAACAAAAACTTAACCATTACTCATTTAGGTTGTAAATAATTCTTTATTTCAGCAAAAGCACATTTAATCCTGTTCTCCATTTCAAGAACATACTAATAGTATGATGTCCAAGAATTTAGACAAACATCGTATGTGAATCCATTAAGCTAGTTTATTTTACTGGTATATATTGCTTCAACTTAATTCAGTAATTGAAAAATTCATTAGCACTAAGATTTTACGAATGTGTATATGAAAAGTTGAGTACATGTTACTTAATTCAAACTTTCAGAATATTTTTACAACATCCTATCCTTATCAATCTTTCTTCCTCAGAAAGTCATCTGCTGTTTACATATTTATGCCATCATTGATGCATTTACCATCTATCATACATTTTTTAGAGAGACTTCTAGAATGAAAATTAAAATTCATCCATGAAGTAAAACAGGTAGAAATTTTTGAAAAATTTGCTCTAGGTGACTTGTATTTTCTTTTTCCTGTTTCACTTTTGTCAATCCTATTGATTATACTTCAATGAAGAATACAAGAAGTTTAATCATTTAACATCTCACCTTTTCTCCCTTTATGATTTCAGTCCCTTTTTCTTTCATATGTGGTGCTGGTCCTGGGGGTCCTGGGGGGCCCCTTACCCCTTGTTCTCCCTGTCAACAGCAAATCCAGAATTGTCCATTGAAAACAGAATGACACAGAGATCAAACATTCCTAAGACCAGTAACATTAAAGAGAACTACCACTTGCTTTTAAAAATATAGTAAATGGGTTTTAAAAAAATCCTTTCTTCAGCAAAATCAGTGAGAGAAAGGGTTACAGAATAATAATTGTAATGTAATGTAATTGGTTGCAACAGAGACTGCCCTGAAGAAAGACCTCTGAATCTACTCTTAAGGTGAAGATTGATTAATACCAAATATCAGGAACATATCCAAATAATTACAGCAATACTACCAAAGCTTTACAGTGCCTCCTTCACAAGGAAGGAAATTAGGAGGAAAGAGGTTGGGCACAGAAAATGTTAGCCGAAGTCTACAGTGCTCCAAAAGCTTTACAGAGGTCTATAAAGGCCAACTTCAAGACAATAACTGTGGATGAGTTTTTAGTATCCATATGTCCATTGCGGGGTCAGAACCTCACCTCCTTCTATATTGCAAAAGCTCTATCTTTAACAGTAAAACACCTCTGAAAAGACTTAGGACATTTCTGTCAAGCAGTAACACACAGCAATACCATTTATCTTTTGCTAAAGACAAACCTGAGGAGTCCAGGAAATATCCACACACTTCTATGTCATCTTCTCCAACATTTTTCAATAAATTTCATTATATTAAATTAATTTCAACAATGTGTCATGTTGCAAAAACTTGTATCCATTAGGAACATTGTGACTCAAAATGCACTGATAAGGTGGTGGTTTTAAAAAAAACCTACCTAAGTAATACAATTTACTTATACCCCAAAAGCCCTCTGTCAATGACACTCATGAAAAGCTTCTGGAGAAGTGCTCAGACATATGAATTTACTGAATAGCCCTTGAATGCACGCAGTTCTTGGCTCCTGGAAGCACAACATAAGGCGTTTTAGCCTAGACCTCTCAGTGTTAGAGGTAACAGATTAAAGCTGACATATATTACCTCCCATTTGATGCTGATTAAGAGAATAAATGGGATCCTGAACACAACTTTTGGCTTAGATTCATTCAAAAGTAAACCGGTCTGTGTGCTCTGAAACCTCCTCCTGGTTGTGTCAAAACACAATAAAAGGGAACAACTGAAAGATCTGCTTCAAATGTGTACATTACCAAACCAAAATAAGGCAGGCCTTAGAGTCCTACCATAATTAATTTCGATCATTCTGAAAAGCACATTAAATCTCATCCCTTAGAACTAAACCGATTTAAAGAAAAATCTCATGGTGAGTCTTAGTACAAAGAATAAATGTTTCCAGATCTGCCTAGTTTCCAGGTACAGCTGGAAAACAGGATGATAACCTAAATTATTGTCAGGTATAACATCATCATTAAAAAGTCTGTAACTGCTCACAACTATCGGTCATTTAGGTGTAAGTTACAGATTAACTCAAGCCTTCCAAAAATTACAACGCTGATTTTCTCCACTGATTGACTTCAACACTTTTCTTTATTTAAAACAAAGAATCAAGAATATTTCTTACAGTTGTTCTCTAGAAGTTTACAAGAGACCTACCTTTTCACCTTTGGGACCCTGAAAGCCCAAGCCCATGTAGCCCTGAAAATGTAAATTACACACTTAGTCAATTTTTATCAGCAGTGCATGCATGCATATGTATAAACATATGAAGGTATTATGTACACATCAAATGCTAAGGGAGAATATAGGATATAGAATATGTCTTTTAAATGCATGTGTGAAACAAATAAATAATAATGTCCTAAGCTCCCTGCTGTTTTTTAAGCCCTGTGTCACAGCAACTTGTGAAAAAACGGATTGAAATCTATCAGATAATTTTATTGTCAATATGCTCTTTTACCCAACACCTTAGTGAAAATGTTGACATTTTAAAATTAATTCAAATAACCATAGAATGCTGTAATTACTACTGATTTGACCAAATGAGATAATAGGGCTAGACAAATTCGAAAAAAAGAGGTAAAATTCTCTCTTTATGATGTCCATTAAGACACAGAAACAGATCCCAAAGTGTAAAAACCCCACACCTTTAGGACCATCAGTTTCCAGAGTTTTCAGGATCTGGTATGCAAAATAAATAAACAGATAGACTTAATATTTGTATTAAAGAGCCTTACCTTCTCGCCTGGAAGTCCTGGTGCCCCTGGGGGACCCTACAAGACAATATATTTTAGCATGCACATCTATAGAGTACACTAAGTGGAATAATGCCTTATTCTGTGAAAACAGCAGAAAGGCAAATCTTTCCATTAAACCCAGTAATTTCATTTTTCTCTTGCTGTGCATTATTCACAATTTGAATTAAAAAATAATAACAAAGACAATCTGTCTGAGATATCTCATTAATTATCATAATAACAGATAGATGATAATCTGCTTCCACGGTAACACTCAGTGCTGCTACCCATAAGAATAACCTCAGTGAACACTTGGATTTTGATCTGAATGCTTGGTACGTAGTTTATTTTCTATAAATTATATTGGAGAAGAGAGGAAAGGAGGACCAACAATCTCTCCCTCACAAAAATACCCTCCAAGAGCGCAAGAAGAGAAGAGGACTGTAGGAGCAGCTGTTACTGACAACCCACGTTGCCCAGTAATTTCTGCCATGGTAGAGTTCAGGAGGCTGAACATGAAGCTTGGAACCACACGCTATCTTTCCCAAATCCCAACCAAGACCTGCTACACACACCTTCTAGAACATTCCTGTAATAAAGATCTATGAGTGAAGTGCAAATCTACGTGAAAGGAAACTTACTGGTTCTCCTGGAGGACCTTGTGGCCCCATTGGTCCC
This sequence comes from Eulacestoma nigropectus, assembly GCA_013397775.1. Classification (NCBI taxonomy): domain Eukaryota; kingdom Metazoa; phylum Chordata; class Aves; order Passeriformes; genus Eulacestoma; species Eulacestoma nigropectus. Next base: position 391,274 of record VZTE01003000.1, read on the forward strand.
TGAAACCCTGAAGCTCCAGGTGGACCCTACGAAAAATTCAAATGGCGTCATAAGAAAGTGATATTTATATGGTCATTTCATGATACTGATATAATTTTAATTGAAACTCACTTCTATTCAAACATCATTTAGACTTACAGGCAGTCCAGGTTGGCCAGGAAACCCTTTTTCACCTTTTAGCACACCAGGATGTACAGGGCCAATCACTTCACCTGGATCTCCCTAAAATAAGAAAAGAAAAAGAATAAGTCTTTAACAGGAATCCAACACATTCAAACCCATTAGGAGAGGAAAGTTGTAGCTATGGAATCATTCGGAAAGCTGACTTTAAAAAATCACCTTTTTTTCTTTTAATTCAGCTGAAACATAGAGATATTAAAAGTTAAGACCTTAATTGCCAAATGTACTTTAAAGCTGCCTGAAGAGATTCCAGTACCAAAACTACCTTCATACCTCACTTCCTGTATTGTAATGGCAGTTGGAATGATTTTTCCATGAAATCACTACTACAGTGTCACCACACAACTGGAGCATCTGACCTGGCTGCTGAAAGAAGTGGTACCCTCACAATCTGTTTCCCAGGCTGAGATCTTCATGCTTACACCTAATTTTGACATAAACGCCATTTATGGTGGTTTTTTTCTTCAGGAAAGGAACACATTTAATCTTACTTTAGAAAACTATTCTGATCGCCATCCATTTCTTTATGTCCCTTCTTTTGATAGTAAAAGATCCCATTTTTCCTGTGTTTTTGTACAAGGTTAAAAAACTGTAAGTGATTTTATTTCAATTCTGTACCTATGCATACATGCCTAGGGAAGAAACATCTGAGTACATCAGTGTTTCTAGAATGAGTCAGTTCTTCCCCCATGAGAGTAAGAGAAATGGACATTTTATAACTTGGGTTATCATGTCATTACAAATTTGAGATTACATTTAGACTTATATTTAGCTTATGGTTCCAAATAATATCTGTTCATTTTAAAGACAAAAAGCTCTCTGATGTCATTCAATGCTTCATTGTCCAGTTCACAAAATGCACTCAGACACCTAGTTAGCTAGTCTGATTTTTTTTCTTTATGAAAACTGTTTAGTATGTGTTGGATGATTCTCATATTGTGGGGTATATGACCTTCTTCCACAAACATTATCCATGTGAAACCTTTTAGATAAAACAAATGCCAATATAAAACCAAATATTTGAATCATAAAACCTGTCTAAATCTTTATACACAATTAGGTGGCCACCATAGTGTTTATAATTATTAACGATATGTACTACTTTTTTTCGGTCATAATCCATATAATACTTACCCTTTTAAGACCTGCATAGAACAACACATATGTTCAATTGTTATTAAGTGGGGAGGTCACCCCACTCTCTTTATTTAGTGGGGTTGCAAAACAGAGTACAAAGTGAAACAAGGCAATACAATTTTTCGGTCCTTAAGTAAAGACTTCTAGTCTTAGAGGAAATAGAGATCACACAAATTGTTAGAAGCAAGATATAAATACACTTAGAGAAAAATGTACCTTCATTCCAGGAGGTCCTGGAGGTCCCTGTGAAAAAAAGACATATTTGTTGTTATTGTTCCTCAATGTTGCATATATTACACCTTAAACTCTGTATCATTTCCTATAGTTATATTTGCATTTCAGGAGTCAGCATTTTAAAAAGTAAATCTAGCAGGAAGGAATCTACTTACTATACTTCCAGTCAATCCTGGTAAACCTGGGGGACCTACTGGACCTCTTTCTCCCTAAGGGGAACAGAGAAATCGGTTTTGTTTAGGGAACATATGCATGAGGGATGTTTTTATTTCAACACAGAGATGTTGTTATAAACATATGTAATTGTCACCTTTGTGCCATTACATCCTGGAATGCCAGGTGGACCAGGAGGGCCATCTTGTCCAGGAATGCCCTACATGAAAAGAAAATAAAGAAATTAGCAATATTAGGAATAATCCAGGTCAGATGTCATGACTGAAAGTTTGCTACTCTTAGTTTGCTATATAAAAACATATATACTTCATACATACAGGAAGACCTGGGTTTCCTGGAAAGCCTGATACTCCTGGGGGCCCCTGCAATTGAGAAAAACACAAACTGAAATGACAAATCCACAAAACACCAAGGACAAGCTGCAGCCCAATTTGCATCTCCAATGCTGACAGTAAAAACCAGCAGCATTTAAACTTTCTTGACAAAATAGATCTAATCTTCAGAACCTCTCAAATATGTCACCTTAGTAATGAATAACTGAAAGCAACCTTTTATATTTCTTAAACTTTTTAAGCAGTAGGAACTAGATCAGAGCCTCATGTAGAGGTAAAAGGAAATGCATAGGTGTTGCCTTCTCACAAATACTGTTCCCAAAACTAATTTACTGTAGGCATCTCTTCACAGCAGAAGATAATGTTAATACACCATAAAGATGCTTCTCTGTCTTTCATACTCATCAGTGTGTCAATTCTTTTTTACTATCAAAAATCCTACCAGGCTGAGATAATTCTTTCTCCTTGAACAGTTTTTCAGTGTAATGAATCAGGCATTTAAGTTGGCACATCATTTTCATCCTATCATCTTACTTACCCATGCAGCATTTCCTAAGACATGTATTATGAAGCAGAAAAGATGTATGGGAATCCTGAGCTCAGATAGTGTGTTTGCATCTTTCAAAACTTTATAATTGCTAAAATAAATTTTAATTACTCTGTAGCAAACAAATACAAGAGATGTCAATTTACATTAACATTCAGGATACCCCAGGTTAACACGAACGTCATGGATTGAAATACGGATTTCTTGATCTAGCAGAATACCCTCTCTGTAACACCTCATAAACTGCAGTTACTTCAGTAAATTCTATTTGCTGCAGCAACTGCAGGCAAACGGAGAACAAAACTGAGATGGCATTTTGAGAATCTGTGAGCAAGAGGATATAGCTGAAAATGTATGCATCATTACTGGCCAAGTCATTTGAATCCTCTTTCATCATGACATCAGGAAACGTGACAATGCTCAGAAAGAGCTTGGCACCTCACAAAACCCCAAAAGCCATGGTCCTGGCCAATATAATATGCTAAAAGAAGCACTATATAAGTGCCCCATTAAACAGAAATGATAACAGGAAGATCACAGATATTCAGAGCCTCTTCTAGCAAAGTTAACAAATCTTTGTCCCTGGCTTTAATTTGCTCTGTATCTTGTGCACATTTTTAGCCCATATGTGCTCATGAGTATGTCAGCTTCTCTGCTGGAGTGCTTCAAGGTTAGATGGCAAATATAAAGGAGAGTTTTGAAAGAGGAAATAAGGTTGGTACATTCTGAAGCTGGAAAATAACCCTTTTGGTATGTCAGGAAGATATCAAAGGCATATTAAAACCAGTGCTGTTGATGCAGTGACAAGTATTAGGTAAAAATGCAAATGAATAAAGGTACTGGCTGCCCAATGCAGCAAGAAGCCCAAAGGTAAAAGTGAGAATTTTGAAATCAGCACAAGAGGATGTCATTCACTAACACAGAATTTCCCTTGAATGCAGCCATAGAGAGTTAAAGACATATAAACCCAAAGATATCAGAATTGCAAGAAGTGAGGTAGAACTCACTCTTGTTCCCTTTGTTCCTGGCAGTCCTGGTTCTCCAGTATCACCCTGAAAAGGAAAAGAGAAAGCTTTATCTTTTCTTGGGACAACAATTTAGGGAAATCTGATTGTTTTGAATACTAGAGCTTAAGTTCTTACCTTAAGCCCTGGTGGCCCAGGCGGACCTTCAGGTCCTTGCATTCCAGGAAACCCAATCACACCCTGTAGTCCCGGCAAGCCTCTTTCTCCCTGTGGAAGATAAAAACTAATTAGCAACTACACAACTGAAGCTCCTACTTCAAGTAACTCACACATCCCGTTTCTGTGCTCAAGGAACCTGTTAAGTGGTAAGAAGCTACATGTGACAGCAAAGAGTTCATGTTGGTACTTGAAAGAAGGCTTATTATAAATTAAGAAATATTTATGGTTCAATAATAGATTGGCAGGGCCTGAGTGTGGCATAACAGAAAAGTGCTCTTTAAGTGTTAAGTAAACCTTTTCTTCTGGATAGCACTGTTCATAGCAGATTTATTCTCCTGGGATCAGGAAGGTCACTTTCCCTCTGATAAAACCTACCTGCAGAGGTACTGCTAAATCCCAGTAGAAAATCTAACAGCCCAAATCAGCAACTAAATTCCTGAAAACCACAAATATCACTGTTTGGTCAACTAGTGTAGGAATGGTAATTACCACTCTTCTTACACACCACTCACAACAGCAGGTTTTGGAGACCAGGTTTGTCACTTAGACTTCAATTTCAGGGTGGTTCAGAGACAGGGTGCTTCGAGATACAGGATCTTCCCAAGAAGCTGAACACACAGATTTTATGTGTCATCCTTTTGATTCTGCTTTAATGCTGTATGGGACACCTGTGCTCTCCCTCTCCCTACAACTCCAAAGGTATTTAAATCAGATGAATTTACAGGCAGAAAACCTATCCACACTTTAGATCAATATTGCAGCTATTATACATTCAACTATATCTGGACTCCCAGTGAAACCAAGAGGAATACTGTCTGAATAAAGGATGCAAAATCTACATATAGGGAGAGGGGGAAACACTTAGGCATGTCAATTCCTGGAAATGGCAAATCAAGCCACTTGTTCCATGCAGGAAGTAACCAGAGTTGTCCTTTCAAGATGTGATGTGAAACAAGCAGAAACACTTCATACTGTCAAAAACTGTGGGAATATTGGATGAATAAAAAGATAGTGTGAAACTGCAAAAAGAAGAAGTTTTACAAGTTTAGAAAACAGCTAAAAATCATGGCAGCTGCTTTAGAAGCTCAAAACACAGCAATCTTCAAAGGATAGCAAAAACAAAATAAAATTAACAAAGTTCAAAACACATAAAGGGACACTACAGTGACTTAAGGATTTTCAGCTAAACAGTGAGAGATGAAATTGCAATTTGTAATTAACAACCAATTTAGTATTTGATTTTAGGATGGCAGTTAAAATGAACTTTTCTCCTGTTTGCTCAGAACAAAGATTCCCAGAAATATGCTGGTTACTTAGAGGTCATCTGAGGATTGAGCACACATGAGAACATCTGAGTCTTGGAGAGCTCATTTGTCCAGGAAGTATAACAGGCATCTTGCAAAGAAAAAGTTATGACATGCAGGCAGAGGAAACTGAGTGATAACCAACAGACATGGTGCTATAGCATCAGAAGATGAGAGGAATTGGAAGATTTGTGGAATTACTGGGTTGATGTTGGTTTTTAGTTCCTTGTCCAGCATTTTGTTAAAATGAAGAGACAAGGGGGAAGGGACATTATTGATGGGTATGAAGAGCAGGGCCAAGGAGGAAGGAAGGAAACTCTGAGAAGAAAAGAGCACAAGAAAGCAAAATCAAAATAACATTCATTTATTAAAAATTCCTGACAGAAAAAATTATCCTGCTGCTTCTCCTTTCTTTCTTCCCACAAAAATAAAATCTTTCAATAAAAGAGTACTTTCTGAGGCAAACAGTCAGTTTTTCCTTGAAGTGCTGAAATGGCATGATCTCTTCTATTTAATTCCCAATATACATTATCATGGTTTGAGAATAAAGTTCGCTGGTAACCCGAATCTGAAGCAATGTGTTAGACCAGAAAACAAAGCACAACAAAGCAAACATCAGAACAGCTGGAGAAATATGTTTCTAGGTCAGCTGTAAGAGGTACAAAGTCCAAGTTCTAAAGCAACTGAAACTGTTTTGAAAAATATTTCAAGGAAGAACGTATCACGATGCAGGTCTCTGAATGAATGCTGAAATAGTTAACAATGTGAAATATATCTGTAAAGTTAAAGAAATTACATAAACCCATTCTTTGACTGGCTAATTTGCACTGCTGTCACAAGCGTACTTCTACAAAATCAGTTGTTATGTCATTCAGACCAGAATTTCACACTCAACCCTGGGCACTTGCTCTCATGACCTGCTGCGAGATAGGCTAAGGAAGGAGAAGACACCCAAGTACATACAGCATGATCTTCCACTGCTGAAAGAATGTACAACATGTGCAAATGAGAAGAAAACAGGATTATTTTGAAACCCACAGAGAAATATGCCTCATGCGTAACATATGTGACTCCCATCAGTCATGTTAACATGGCTGATACTTTCTGCACTCAGAAGTTCCGCCCTTGAGGATTTCACCACACTTTGAACTGCACACACTCCACACTGCACCCTGCAACAAAGGAAAAGAGTATTTCCCCCATTCTTAGGGAGAGTTAACACTGAGGTTTACCGATCAGATTTTCACTTACTCTAAGGCTCCCTTAGATCATTCTGGAACTGTGGAAGGACCTTAATGTGCCTGTAAATCACTTCTTAAGGGAATGACTGCTTCAGTTGGCCAAGGAGGTTACATAAAGGCTTAAAATACATAAAAACTTGCACTTCCAAGGCAACTATAGTCAATTCTCTTAAGGCTATCTTCAGCCTCCCAGGCTGCCCTGTCTGAGGGGTAAAACAGCTGGAGCAGCAGAGTTGAGACCATACCAAGTCACTTTGAGCTAAGATACATTCAGGTTTCCCTGGAAATATTTTTATTTTCCTGACTTGAACAGTTAGGCCAACAAGAAAAACAACTGGCTATTTGTCCAGAACTTCTGGACACCCAGTCAAGGTACTGGGTGTTCCAAGGTCTGGAAAACATAACTCCTGAGCACGTGGAGGTCTGTACCATCTCAAAACCCACAGATTCATGACTTCTCTTACTGGAACTGAGCTCATCTTTGTGCTAGAGGGAAGTAAGGAAACATAAAGGAGACTACATGTGTGAGAGCTGCCGGATCCCTCTCTGCATGCAACCTGCTGCCTTGGCTGCTTATTCTAACAGGGAATCATGGACTTACACACTGCAAACACCTCTGCCTCTACTCTGCCTTCCCATTTGATTTTACTGCAATGTAAATTCAGGGTAAGTAGTCCAAACTAAGTATTCTGTAAGAAGCCCAAATTTCTGCAGCTTTAGGCTACACAATTAATGGGATTTAACTCCTCCATGCCACCCATTGAAACTCAGAGAAATTAGGGCAACCTATTCCACCAAGACCCAGTAACAGACCTAGGGATGTCTCCTGGGTTCCAGTCCCTTTCTTTAGTCCAGGCATCAGTCTGTCTCTTTCTACAACAGCCTTAGAAAACCAGTGGTGCCAACACTTGTAAGGACTAATGAACAAGGCCTTTACTTCAATACTCCTGTTTGAGTTAGTAGAAACTTCCATCACATTTTTTTGCATCAGTGATACTACACTAAATTACAGTAAAATTCTATTAGTCTCCATATCTACTCTGAACAAGAGAGTATAGAAACTCTACCATCCTAAACTGGAAAGTCATATGACTGAAGGGTATCCTAATGTCACTGAGTAGATCAGACCCCACAGGTCACCGAGATAACAACATTCATACTGCTACTTTCCAACCTAAAGTGGCTTACTTGGAACTTCAAGGTCAGATGAAGCTATCACTTACTATGCTGTACAGAACAGACATAAGCATGTCCTGAAGATACCTTGCCTTGCAAGGAAACACTTGAGTTGCATCCTTCCCCCACTTGCCTGCCTGTTCCTTTCTTCACTCAGTGTTCCAGTCAAGCAGCCCAACAGTAAGTGCTTGTGCTACATTTATGCTGCAACTCATTAAGCACACACACTAACTAAATTAGCAAGTGCCAGGTCATCACTGCTACCCCATTTATTTCTCGCTCAGCACTGAGATTTCTAGCTGTGAAAGAGCATGAGACTCCAACTGCAAGGGTTATTGTTCAAGTATTGTTCAAGTTCCAATATTCACAGCTGCAAAATCTTGGCAAGTAATATTGAAAGAGCTTCTGCTTCTTACAAATCAATTCATGAGACTCAAAAATTAAAACAGATGTAACCATGTCATCTGTACCTCTGCTGATTCAATGCAAGCTGTCAGAAAGCACAAAGGAGAACACATTACTCAGCTCACAAAAATGAATATTCTACCACTCAGCTGCTGGAAATGCGGAGGTGCTACGTAAAAAGACAGCAAGTGCTCAGTCACCACTGCACTCATTTAATAAGCAAGATGTCTGCGTCAGTTCAGCTTTTGTGAAATGCCTTTGTATTAGGTATTTCAAATTAAAATCGAATGGACTTCTAAACAGACATGAAACTGTTAAAAGCTTAACTGCATGGGCTGATGTTTTTTCTGACACCTACCCTTCCAAATTAGCCATGAAATGCTGTTTGGCACACAGAACAACTGCAGATAGCTAAGCAAGAGAGTCACATAAAGTAAGTAATTTCAGAAGATTCAGCTGTAATACATCAAGGGCTGAGGGGGAGGAAATAATCACCACCCCATCATAAATTATTTCCCCTATTACTTTGCCTAGGGACTGCCGGACTAGGAGATTTTAGACTTGAGAGTCTGGTAACATGGACATAAATCAACTGCTTCCCCAAGTGTGGGCTCACAGGGTGTCTGTATCAGTACAAATATGATGTTCTCAGGCTCTCCAGAGACTCAGGCACATGGTGAATAACAATGTGTAGATCTTCCCAAAGCCATTTGAAAGATGCTTCATTTCTTAACATTCGCCTCTGCCAGAGATCCCCTAGCAGCTGAAACGGCAGGACAGACACTTCTGTCTTCCAGCTGAAAAGGCATAAAACTCAGTCTAAGGGAAAGATGTCACAAAGCAGCTAAACTGATCTATCCAGCAAAGGCAGCTCTTCTCCCCCTCCTTTTAAAGGGATGGTGCCACTTCACCCTTCTTTATATCACCTAGGTATGATTCCCTCAGCCTCTACTGCACCAGTTCAGTTCATTAAATTTACTCCCTTTTCTTTAGTGACTGAGCTTGGTTTGGCCTCTGTGAGCTGAGGAGCTCACCAGGTGGCCAGGCAGCTGCCAAAACCAATGCAAGGAGGACATAGCAGGACACCAGGTAGAAAGGCAGCAAGAGCAGTTTCTCACACCACCGCAGTGGGGTTTGCTGGAGTTCATCCACCAGAGCTCCTCAGCTGTGCCTTCACAAGGGAAACTGAGCTGGGAGCCAAGTCCTTGGCCTTGCCAGAGGGCTGTCTTCAGACCAGTGTCACTGCTGACTCCAACATGTTATAAGCTCAGAATTCCTCTCACAAATGCATGTGCTTTTCTGTTCCCAAAGGTTAATGTTCATTGAACTGAAATTCTACCAAGGGCACATTTGGCAAAGAAATGCAACTGTTTTAAGACGAAAACTGACAACTCAGTTTCCAAAGAGAGGGAAAAGAGGGCCTGAGTGTTAACAGGAAAACCTGCCATTCAAAACAGTCATCACACCTTGATGCTCCAGTGTGACCTCATAAAATCGACAGCAGTGGACAACAGCCTTGCAAGGTTGTTTCCTTGAACTACATGGTTTCTACCCAGGCTATCCCCAGCCACATGAGAGGTGAATGCAGGCTCTGTATTTGTTCCTTCAGCTGATGTAACCGTGAGCACTCAAGTGAATTGGCTCCAAGGTGTTAGAGCAGTAATTACAGCGCGCAGCAGGAAACAGCATTGTGCGACCTGAGTAACACTCTCAAGCCACAGTGTTTCTTTCCACACTCCTTTAAACATGTGTTAGAGAATTGTAATTGGCTCAGTGTTACTCAGTGTTACATGAGAGAAGACACAGAGGTGGGGAATATCCAATTCTTTATTAAAATGGTATTTTTAACCACCAGAGGGAGCACTGGCCCTGAATATATTTCAGGAATAAAATAAACATGTACAATAAATGTCATCTGTTTGTCCTCAGCTGCACTTACCATTTTCAGTATTTTATTGAAAGTGTTAAGTGGATATCAGTCAAGCAGAATTACTGCTATATGCTTACAGGACATGTGTCCTCAAATGCACTGAGGATGTTTAACATCACAAAATTCCCACTGCACATTCTTCAGCAGAATCTGTCTGCACTATAGCTATACAATTCTGGAGCCACACAAGTAACAAGTAATTAATTATACAAACATAACTCTGCAGACATGCAAAGAATCTGTGTAGGAGCTCTGTAAAGATCTTGGCTCACGCAGAAGTTTTGGGGCTGAGTTCCTGACTGTATGTAGAATGGAAGACGGGGCTGAGGCAGAGAGGGGGGAGTCAGCAAAATCTGGATTCTTGCACTGCCAGGAAGCATCTGAAAGAACTCAGTCCCATGGAGACATGAGTGTAGCATTTTTGGCATGACTAACAGAAGGAGCCATGACAATTTTACATGGCCTGCACAGCTCCACAGCCAGGCTGGCTGTGGGCTGGATGAGGCCCTGAACAACTTCAAGCACTACCAGGGCTGCTCTACACTGTACTCAGACACATACGACAACAAAGAGCCATCCCAACAGCAGCCAGGGAACAGCACTCTCTTATTCATGGCCTCTCTGCCATGGTGTTCATTCTGCCATCTCCTTCTCCCTTTGCTCCCTTCCCCAGTGACTTTCGCTTGTGGGACTCCTTCAGTGCTGCAGTCAAATGAGCTGCATTTTGAGGGGAGGACACAGAGAAGCACCTATTTATGGTGCAAATGCCAGTGCCATACAGGTTCATGTACAACGGGGCAGGCACCCTGATCACCAAATGTCACTCTGTTTTTTCACTCCCTGACAGGATTATTCTTCCTACTATGAAAATATCCTTTCTCAAGGATCATGAATTTACAACACTGAAGAGCCTGTGCAGCTTGATACAAGATGAGCCCAAACCTCCAATAGCAACTCCTTTGATATAAACATTTAATCAGAGGGCTGTTAAGGTTTAAGGTTCAGGGACTGAGCCTGGGCCTATGCCTCCTAAATACTAAAGAATGCTTAGAGCAAAAGCATATTTCTGTGGCACTTCATGGCTGCACAGAACATTCCTCAGGAAGCTGCTAAGTGCTTCCCAGGAGTATAAAAATAGAAATAACAATTTTTGATTATCCTTTTCCCTACATATCAGTATCTATGTGCTTAGCTGTTGCTCAAGTGCGTGGATATACAGTACGTCTCAAAGAAATTCAGAAGCTGAATAAGAAGTAAAATGAGGGAAGTAAAATTAACATTCAAAAGCCAATCATGGCTATCATTTAACTGCTGTCAAGCAATTGGTTTCCTATCAACATCATACAATTTCAGTTAAACCAACTGAAAGTAAGAGCCCCTCCCTACATAATTTAACAAGTCTTCTTCATGTAATTCCTCTTCTTGCTCGCCCCATAGTTATTCTTCATTTTCCAAATGTGGTAGTCAGTTTGCAATGCAGCTGCCCAAAGTTCACATTTTAGGACTTCTTGAGCCATGTACGTGCTTACCTTAGGCTCTCAATATTTCCTTATATTTGCATGTCTTTCGTTCATATATGCTTTGTGTGATATTTCATTTCAGTGTAGATAAATGTTACAGATCCAGAAGGACCTGGGATGCTGAGGGGGTATATATTTATTCATAACATGATTGAGCTCATGGTATATGAAGTACAGAAATACAGAATGAGAGAGAAGAAACAGACAGTAACCAAACTTTATCTTTAACTGTGGAAACCTGCCTGCACAGAGTTTGGCAATTTAACACCAAAGTCTGTGGTTCATTGTCTTTATGTTTAAACTTTTCTTGATTTAAAAATAAATAAATAAATAAAAGCCCAACACAATAACACAGTTTATGATGTTTCAGGAGGAAGTCATACAAACCTTTTTACAAAGGTACACATAAAGTTCTCCAATTTTATTTTATTTTTTAAATATTTTATCACATATAGGTCAAGGAGCCTCTTCCCATCAGCTAGAGTCACTCTGGGGAACAGAAGAACCTCAAAGAACCCCAAGGGAAGAGGATGTTTGAAGGACAAATGTGTTTGCACTGTAAAAAGAAAAAGGAAATTCTATCACCTGCATACAGGCTGAATCAAAAGGGTACTATATTTCCCACCTCTTCTAATCATCTGTTGAACACATTAGGTCTGAGTAACTCTTCCTTTGTTTTATTACACATTGTGTTAAATCACTTCCAGTGTTGAAGGTCCAAGAATATAAGGGGTAAAAATGCTCCACACCCTTCCTACTTCATTAATGAAAATTATTTAGCATTTGTCTGCATTTGGCATTGTTTAAAGGCTCACATTTAAAGATGAAACAGCAGGGGGGAAAAAAGGATCTTGAACTTCTCTGGGTTTTTTAATTTATTTTTTGTTCAGATCCTAGACCAGGAATGAAATGTGACGTTACATGCGAGTTTTATTCTCTTGCCAAAGGTTTGTCATGGACGTATTTACAGAAAATAATCTCTTCCATAAATAGTAAAAACATGGGCAGCTGGTCCTAGACAGTACAGACTGCAATAAAGTTCTCATAATGAGGTAGCTCATATCTTGAGGGTATGCGACAGACAGTACTATTTGAGACAGTGTGAGTCTAGCTGCTTTTTTGGGTCAGGTTGGAAAGGGCATTTCTAAAGTATTAAACATTTTGAAAGTTCCATAGGAGTAAAATATCTTTCCGCAAAATAGAGGAAATGTTCTGGCTTCTGACCTTTAATCATGTAAACACCACAAGGCAGATAACATTGTGCCTCAAAAGTGTAAATCAGTGCTTCTTCACTATATTGTCTCTTAAATCATTGTAAAACAGACATGACAATATATATTTTTGTAATACCTCCAGGGATGTTCAGCCTAAGTCAATAATGTTAACAAAGTTGCAATAATCATTATATTAATGAAAACAAGTATCTTTCTTATTTTGACATTGTAGAGGATATCAGCATACTTGTCAGTAAGTGTCAACCAGAAGTTGGTGTGTTACTCAGCTGGTGGCTTTAAGGCTTTTCTGACAAAAAAAAAAAAAAAAAAAGGACAAGGACATGTAAAGAGGCCTGTCAGAATAAACGACATCCGTGATGTCTGACTGCCACCCAGAGGACCCCGCGGGGAAGTGACACAGCCAGGCTCCTGGGACACTGCCAGCCCCACGGCACAGCCCTTCCCTCCCATCGCTCTCCGACTCTTCTTGAAAGGTGATGGAGCCCAGTGACAGACAGTGGGCTAAGGCAGTCTTGCTATCTAAAGCTTACACTCCGGAAAGTTTCCACAAACGCTATCTTTTTCCTTTTTTGCTGAGGGAAACAGTGTCACTCGATTCTCCTGCCTTGGCACTGACTTCACTGCATTTAATACCTAGAACTTCCCACTCGGATCCTTTTGTGGGAATTTCACGACGCTGAATGTGTCCTTGCTGGATTTCCAGCCTCTATTTCCATACTTTCAGACAGAAATTAAGTTTGAGTTGAGGTGTTGGGATCACATCCTTAACTCACAATTCCCGTTAAAGGTGCTGCAATACAGATGGAGGCAGTACCGGCTTCTCTGTTCATTGCTCGCTATACTATACAAGCCTTTGGTATTCCTCCCTTTATTTCACCTAACTACTGACATCGGAGCCAGAGGGCATTTTAGACTGCCCCTCTGTACTAGAGTCCCTCCCCTCCATCACCACCACTTAAAACCATTTCTTTTGCAGTTCTGCATCGTCTTTCAGTCTTTGCTCGGCATTCGAGCTAACCTAACAAAACTAAGGGTTACCAACCCCCCTCAAAGCTTTAAGTATTCCGCTAACTATCCATTAAATGCTTTTGTTGGATGTGTTTACAGTCAGTGACAAAAGAGTGAGAGAACACTGCATTTGATGCTAGTGACTGTGCTCACTCGCTCAGCTCAGTACACTGTGCACACTGAACTTTGACACAAGCCTTGGTGAGAATTATTTTTGTTGGCATATCAATACATTTAAAAATGTTCCAGCTGAACTTCGGTGGAAGCTGTCACATGCTTTCTTTAAGAGCTACAAAATTTATGGGTACGTTTTGCCATTCTAATCACTCTTAAATATTCTAGGAGATATAAACATGATTTTCCAGACAGGAGTCAAAGTTTCTTTTCCCTTGGCTTTACATTAATTTTGTTTTTCTTTCACTGTTAAAGATTATATAAGAGAGTACTTTATCTATAACTGAAAGCTAATAATTAGATTCATCATTTAATTGAACTTTCTTTGCTATGTTATCTATAGTTCAATTAACTGCACTTTCTCAGGTGTTGTAGTTACTTGAAAGGAAATGTAAATCCTTTTCAACATCTCTTAAATATAGTTTCTCAACTGTTTTTGCTCCTACTGTGATATTATCTTTCTTTCGTGACTAAACTAAAGATGTTCTCCAGCAGGTTAGAAACTTCCCTGTGTGATAAAGTACTCCACTATCACTCCTTTAGCAGCTACTTCAGTTTTCCTCTTTGAAAATCCCACTTTCATGCTGCTTCTTGCTGTTCTGTCTCCTTCCAGGTGTATATGGTTACAAGTTTTGCTACTGCTTCTGCTGAAAGTGGTTTTGAGAACTTTGTAAAAAATTTCGCTTTTTACCCTCCCTTAATGAAATCCAAACTTTGAGAAAAACCAGATCAGCTTTTCTGAAGGCCGACATCATCTGGCCAGATGTTTTCAGTGACTAATCTAAGTTATGACCTCTCTCCGAAAGCATAGGTCTAAAATCTGAAATAAGTAGCTGAGAGAAAGGAAGCAAACAATTAACTACCATGAGGTCTGAGATTTAAAAAAAACCAAAAAAACACCAAAAAAACCAACAAAACACCAACTTCCCAAACCACTTTTTGCTCTTGGCTAGAAAGACTAGAAAGTGATTTAAGAAGATTACTATATTACTGTGTTTCCCTAGTGGTAATTATATATGCCCAGGCTGCTTCTTGTGAATATTGCTATAGAGAAAATGCACATAGAGACTGATTATTAAGTGCATCAGGTATTAAATTCTTGTGTGGGAACTGACATATCACACAACTGTCTATTTTAATGTCTATCTTAGTCTGAGACCTCCAGCAACTACAATATAAATTGAAGAGCAGAATGATTTAAAGAAACTTAAAAGGGTTAACTACAAAATGTAGCTACTGCTGTACCCCACAGTTTGCTGTCCTAGACTCCTAAGTTACACTCACAAAACCCTGTCAGCATCACAGAGTTTTAGTGGGCAATTAGACCAGATACTGAAAAACTGCACATCAGGACAAAGTTTTGTAATCACTATCTAGTCAGTAGATATTGACTCTGTTTGTATGGACATAAATTTGGGAAGATTCCAAGCTGTATGCATGGGTATTGCACAGGCAGCTCTGTTTCCCGAGCATGAAGATTTCAGAGAAGCAGAGATCTTTCACAACTTTTCATCTCTTACTCTGATCTCACAGTGGGGAAACTCAACTGACTTCATTGGAGGCTCACATACTTCAGATCAAGCTAAGGCCCTGCAATCCTTCGAGAAACCATAATGAAGGCATACGCTAACAGTACTTGTACAAATTTAAAATCGAGCCCCGTGAGCTTGTTTTATTCCATGAAGAAATGCCTGAGCTCACTGTGCCAACACCCTTATAATCAAAGATAATGCATGTAGCAACAGCTGCTTGAAAGGTCATATTATGCCAAATGAAATATTACCTTGTGAAAACCTTCAGAAGCTCTGAAAACTAAATATGAGCATGTCCCACCACTTAATGCTGCTGGGAAATCTGCTTTTATACTCCTCTTTCCATAGAGATAAATTAATCAGTGTAATCCACTGGTTTGTGTTAATCAAAGATACCCACTGTACTAAGTGCAAAAATATATCTTAATATAGAAAATGTTGCCAGAGACAATTGGGACAAATGGTTCCTATAACTATTTAAAACTAAGAAAAGCTGATGGTTTCAGATGCTACTTAGCAGCTTGGTCTGACAGCTCAGAAAGAGTAGAAAACTTTTCAATATTTAGTATACCACAGTCAATATTATTCAGAGTTGTTTGATATTCTGTTCTTTTCAAGAATAGTAGCTCTCTTCCTGAAACATGGATGTTCTTTTTCCCTGATTTGAATTAAAAAGATTATTTTTCTCTGAGTAAAGGATAAATCAATAAAAATATACTAATGTCACTGCAGAATTGACAAAAACCATTGTGACAATGTCCTGACTTTCAAAGATACTTATTAATCACAAGTTTCCCCGTAGAACATCAGATCTGCAGCTGATCAGTATCTTTGCTTATTTTATTACTGTCTTCTGAGTCTGCCCTTTCAGGCATGATTAGATGATTTCATGTTATCTATTAGCCCTTTCCAGACTGCAGACACATTCTTGCCTCCCACATTGCCTGTCACCCCTCTTTCCAACTTTACGGCCACCTCCAGAGTACATTATTTGGTTGCGGTTTCCTTGGTGTCCTCAGTTCATGGTCTTTCCAACTCAGGGATAAATTGGTGCTGTACACAAAGTTCCTACAGCAGACACTTAAATAGGAACACTGAGCAGTGCTTACTAAAACCAAGCAGTGTCAATGAAAAGTGATAAAAAAATTAACATTCTTGATTTTAAAAAGGCTAATAAAGGTTGACTATGAAAAGCACAGATCTAATGATTACTGATTTGCTCCACTAAAGGAACCGACTTGTTGCCTCTGCTGTATTTTCAAGGAAATTCGAAATACTTGATAGTGATCTTCCCACTGACTGCCAGGGCTTCTCTCCAACAAAGGGGTTTATGTTGTGTTAAATCATCAATATCAGAAATAATTTTGTTCTATCTTTTGATACCAAAAATGACAGAAAAACCCTCAAAGGTCCTCCCAGTCTGGTAAAACTTTAAAAAAAAATACAAGGACACAGTCCACTGCAACAGTCAACTCTTCATTACACAGAGCAAAGTGAGAAGCACAATCCCCTGCAGATACCAAAACCACCTGTGATTTTTAAGGCTGTAGAAGTGTGCAGGAGAGAAAACACGGCTCTCTGCTCCTGTCAATGGGGAACTCCAGAAATGTCCCACTGACTCTCAGTCTAAGTCAGAGCTACCTGGCTTCCAGATCCAAAACACCTCCAATACCTCACAAAGCCAGTTTGTGTACTTCTGCAGCATGGTCAATCCACACAGGGATGATGCACCCATCAAGGTAAACAGAGAAGTAAAATTTATGTAGGTATAATAATACAGATGCAGTCTCAGAATTAGGGAAACAAATATATGCCAAAATAAAATTTTTTGCTCAAGTTTTCCTACTTTCAAACAAAAAAAAAAGTCAAAACCAGCAGTTACATTAAGGGTTAATTTTATTCTTATCTTCTATTTAGCAAATTTTTTTTTTTTTTTAAATTGCAATACTTCATGCTCAATGACAAAAGCATGTTTGATATTCTTGTTGACTTCAATTTTCAGTGGGGAATGCTGAGACAGTGAAATCATAAAATATCTATACTGAAGAATGAGGATTTATACTTCAGTGCATTCTAACTGATAAGTCTTAAATGAGTAATCTTTCTGTATTACTTACAGCAAGGTTCCAGTGTTGCCTCCATTTACTCGTTTCTGATACAGAGTAAAAGTAGTGCAAATGGTCATGAATGAGAGAATGAACATTTTTAGAAAAAGTCAGTGCATGGAGAATTTTACTCATCTTTGTACAGTCTTTGTTCTGAATGGTAATTAAATGCTTAGCATGCTTTTTCTGCACACATTAACGGCTAGCACTTCTTATCTTGACAGCTGCTTGAAATTGTTCTCAAAATCTAGGTAGGCATAAAAGAGGAAACAGCTTCAGTCTTCTGAGTAGCTCAATAAAATGTAGGCAAGCATTCAAAACTCTAATCAGTTTAAACAGATCTCACACTTCAGTGAGGTTTAAGAGAACAGTCAAGTTATTATGCAGAAAACCACATAAAACGCATAAGAGGTAATAAATGAAGATGTTTTAGGCTAATCTCTCTAATGGAAAACAGTAAGGTATGATTTATTATTTTAGCAATATTATATTTTTCTAAAATTTCTGTACCTTTTGTTCAGCAAGTATGCGATACTTGACATTATATAGCTTAAAATAACAGCTTGATGCTCGGTGTAATAATAAAGGCTTTATAGGATAAGGGCCATCTGTTGCAATTACACTCACTTTCTGAATTTTCTGAAAGGGATGAAAACCCTTAGAGTTTGTCAATTATATGCCCTTGATAAAGTATGAGTCATGTTAAAGGAGTTTGGCATAGAAATGCAATTTTCATGGAAACAGTCTGATGAGTGAACATACTAAATGTACTCTAAATATGGCCATCATATTGATGAAATTATTCTCAAATGAGAGAGAAAAAAATGGCAATGTAATAAACTCTTCCATGTCTGAAATGCTCTTGGGTAATATTTCTTGGGCATTTTACAGCTTTTAAGTCAAATACCATTTTCAGCACTTTTTCTGATGAGATCATTAATATGATTGTTTGGCCAAAAGAATTTTAATTAAACTCCACTAAATTGTAAGGTCTGGAACTTCTTCCCACACTATGGCAGGAAATATTTCTCCAGATGTTAATAATTAAGGCATTAAAGAGTAAACCCAGCACCCACTTCCGCAGCTCCTGAAGCTCCCATGGCAGTAAAGTGGTGTGGGTGGATTGCTGAAGAGTGTGGGAGGATTGGAAAAGGCCCTTCAGCGTTTGTGCACTTCTGCACAACACGGAAGCCAGATCAAAAGGGTTTCCAGTGTAGGCAGAATGTTGGCTGTGGATGGTGCAGGGCAGAGTGGATATGTGCTCCCACATGAGAAGTGGAGAGCAGATGTTCTCTTATGTGGTCTCCTGGGGTATCACAGGAGTTGGGCATGGCAGCCTTCTCCTAGCCCGGATCTTGGCTAGGTTCAGTCTTTCTGATCTGTCTTCTGATTAAGCAACATTCACGTAGATTTCTGAAGTAACAGGTACCATTACTGATGCGTGTGTTAATGGGAACCACATTTAGCAGGGGCATGTTTCAAATCCAAATGCATTGGTTGGAAAGACTTTTTCTAGAAATATTAGAGAGGCAAGCAGGAAGGATGCTCCCCTTACTTTCCCTCACCAGGTTCTGTCTTCAGGCCTGGGACCAAGTGGCAGGCTGTCCTTATTCTAGACAGGCATCAAATGTAATGAATCAGGATGAAAAACTACACTGGGCTGAAACAAGGGCAGGAAGCAGGGTTTTCTCAAACAAAACTCAGTTTTCTGTTCAAATTCCTAAGTATGTTTGAAACAGAGTTAACACAATGAACAAGCATTAATCTGAACCAGGTTCATGCATGTTAAATGAATTCCAAAATACCTTCAAATGCCTTTCTTGACTATTGCTTTCTAGGCATAACTATTCATTCACCTGTCTAGATGTCACTAATGTCAATATCTGCACTTCCTACACAGTCTAAAATTATGTGAATATTTCACTATACACCTGCTTAAAGTCAGAGAAGTTTGTGATGGAACCCATTAGGAAGAGTAGAGAGTACACTGACACACTAGAGTTTAGTATGTCTTCTGTTACTATGGACTGATAATTTTCTTTCATCTAAATTTTTGAACAGCCTACATTAATGTGAGGTAGTTTTGGATTCTAGTATATCAGAAAAGGATCTATTTCTTTTAAAGAGAACATTTTGAGACTCTGGACCATGCAAATGGAAAACGCCAGCAAGAGCTCTAGGAACAGACAGGAGTACAGCTGGAAATAAATGAAGCATAACGTTTAATACTATTTATTTCCCCAAGCTATCATTTTTTAAAATGATCTTGTTACAAGATGCTGGCATACTCTATGAACTTAAAACTGATGTCTTTCAACAAAAGAGTTATAACATGTCTCTTTCATTCTACCGTGACTCATTTGTACTTGTAACTGAACAATGAGATCAAGCTATCAAGTAATAAATTCAGAGTTTTGAACCTTTCCCAAATGTTTGCTGTATTTGTTTTCAATACATAGTTGACTTTTATTAAACAGACATTAATGGGTCATTAAAGAAAGGAAACTCCATCTGAATGATGTTTTGGACCTTGACACTTTTTATATGTGTCACAAATTAATCTATGCTCTGTTACAAAGAAAATTATCTTGCTTGGGCCTCCAATTAAGTAATTTACATTCCTAGTTCTGGAAAACACCAAAGAAAAGCCACCAACAGACATTCTTAAATCCCTCATCCATAAATATGCAGCTATTGCCTTTGAGACAATGCAGAACACCAGCTGTCTATTTATTTCAAAGAACAAAACAATCCCCAAAACAAAAAGCAAACAACTCCCCCATCTCTTCTAAGCATTCCTTTGGTTGACCCAAACAACTTACCTCCAAAAAAATACCCAAAGCAACCACAGGATGATAAAACTGGTTTACATTCATTTATAATGGTAGATATACATCACATGTGCATGCACAAGAGAACACATCATAGATTAAAATCTCTACAAGCAAAATTGGAAGAGATAAGGAGAGTGATTGAATGTCTACAATATTTACAAAAGCAGGTAATTTACAGAGGGAATTCACGGAATGCTTAAGTATGCTATAATTTTTCTTCACTGTTACTGCTTTAAAAGAAGACTTTTAAGGGCCTTTTTTGTTTCATACACAAGAAGTTTGGATACTTGAATTAGAATTTTAAAACTCATTTGCAAGGTTCTGTCAAAAGTTTTAAATTTCCTCTTTTTTTCTTGACCTGCAACACTTTTCTGTACCTAAGTTGATCATTAACCTCCCTCTTCCTACTGCAAGTCTTTGCCTCCCAGGGCTAACCGTGGTCAGGGTACATTGATTATGATGCATCACAGCCGTCCTGGAGAGCAATCTGCATGGCATGCTGAGAGGAGCATTTCTGAACTGAACTGCTTGCCTCACTTCCAGAGGTGGTCAGGATGTCAAGCCTGCTACCCATCAAAAAGGCTGGAGATGAGGTGAAGGAAAGGTGAGAGTGACAGGTTAGCATCCCACTTGATGGGGAAGGAGAGAAGGCACGGCCACACTGGGGTGGGGTTCACCCCACAGTGAGGGCATTGGCTGCTTCCCACCCCTGGCCCTCCTGCCCCTGCAGCCACAGACACGGAGACGGCTGCTGTTCGGAAGCCCTGCTGAGGGCACGTGGCCTGGCCTTGGCAGTGTTCCCTGGCAGCGCAAGCCTCCACTGAAAGCAATGGCTCACCTGACTCCCAGGAGATTTTATACCCTGTGGTTGAAATAGGCAAGGAAATTAAATGGGCAGAGCTGCCTTACCTTTTGCCCTTTTACTCCACTGCAATCACATTTTCCACAACCGGAACATCCCTGAAAATAAAAGAAATTGAGAATTAAATGTCTGAACTGGGTGACAGGCAGAACATACTGTAATGAGCCAGGGGTGTCAGCAGCACCACACTGACTTCAAGGCTGGTCACTGCAGGGAATGTTTGCTCAAACCCCTACAGTGACATGAGAGAAGTCAGGTCAACTGGTGCATGGGTAAAATCCTATTTTAAAATCTAGCTTTATGTTACCGAAGATGCTCTTAAGTGCATCTGGGCTACCCTCTACTTTTCCTCCTCACAGTCATGAAGCAACTGTTAAGCAACTAACTCAAGCAGTCAATTGCTTTTACTGTTGTCATGCTCCTCAGAAACAAACTATGAGGAAAAGAAGCAAAACATCTGTCTCAGTGAATATTCCACCAACGCACAGGAGATCCTTCAGCAGCCCCTTCAGGCCATTATTCAGAAGCAGTCAGGGACAGCATCTCCCCTGAGACAGCTTTCAGCACAGATGCTGGACACCTGTCCCTCTACACCTGCAGGCTCCACAGTCTACTAGGATCTCAGTACTTCTGGGAAATGAAAAGAAAATGTACCTAATCCGTTTTGAATTTGGAAAGCCCCCAATGAGACCAATAAATATTACTCCAGAAAGTTAAATAATACAGTAACATTCTTACTAGGTAAATACATTTTATTTTAAAGTAAAGCATCAAAGAGAAGTGGGGCTTTATTAACTAAGAAAAAATAAATAAAGGCTGTCCAATAAAACTAAAGTGCTATCTCCTGAAAAATTTATTGCTTTTGTTGACATCCTTTTTTTGTATTTGTACATCCACTGAATTTGTTTCTTGAAGTAGAATTTTCTCCATACCGACATAAAGCAAAAGTAATAACAATTTTTTATCTTACATTATTACAGCATTTTACCATGTTATATTATAAATTCACACAAAGGTGAGAAACACTGATTAGAATGAATTTTTATCATATAATGTAGAAAGAGAAATCAATCTGAAAACAACACCAAGACATCCTGCAGTGCAACCCCCATAAGGATCAGGAGGGAAAAGTGCCACCCACTGAATAATCGGCTTTACTCCTTGCAGGACATGGTTATGCCTGGAAAAACATTGGGTGTCCCATTACAAGAAGTGACCTGGTGTGACCTCTCTTAGTTTTTCAGACCTGATGAGATCTCAGCTGGAGGACGCATGCTTGCAGCTCATACTTCCTCCTCCAGCATCATGTAGAATGTTATCAGTTTTATCAACACATCCCCTAAATTCAGAAGAAGCCTGTTTTAATTGCATCTGGGAATGTACTTAAAATACGTCACTGAATCATTATAAACATCTGTTTTCAAGTTAATCCCTGCATATTTCCTTCAGCCTATTATTTAACATGCACCATTTTAGAAAAAAACTACGTTGTTATTTAAGTATGGTTTTGTTCTCAAATTTAGCATAGCCAGAAGAATGGGCTTGTGCTTTTGAGCCTCTTTTTGTCCCCACAAAAATGAGTCCATTATATTCAATTTTTCCTGTTTCTTTATGCCTCAGATTAGAATAACCACAGGCAAGGAAGGTAGGAAGGTACTGAGCACCAGGGAGCACAGCTGCACAAGGTCCTATCTGGGGCAAGTGCTGTAGCCTGCTATGCCAGAACAGGCACCTGCCCTACAAAACGCTGCCTTTATTTTACAGCAGCATCATCTCCTGCTACCGCTGACTGCAACCTCTGCGGGTGGGTGGGAGGTTGGCCGACAATGACAGCCACTACTGAGTAGAATTATCCTCAACTACTAAAAGGCATTTAGAATCTGAGGGATGTGATAACATTCTGCCTGTACTAGGAAGAAGTATGAGGCTTTTCCTCCTGGTTGTCTGGGAAGATGGGAGGGCCAGACTGGAAGAAGCTTATGGATCAAAGGTCACTCTAAGGAGGTCAAAGGGGCACTTAAGTAATGAGATACTCGAAGAGAGAAAGATGATTACAGCAAGTACAGGAATCATCACAAGGCAAGTAAACTGAAACTATGCAAATTATTGTTCATTTCTAAACTTCTTTGGTTTTAAATCAGTCTCATGACATGAATAATCCACTTAATGATTTCCCACTACATATGACTAGAGATAATGAGACAAATAGAGAGAAATAACTTTGTCATATCTCCCAGACATCCTCATTGAGACAACGCCTTCCCCAGAAACTGCATGGAGCTTGGAACAATCACTGCTGTCCTCCAAGGGCCAAAACAGAGAAAGAACAGTGCTGGGCAGGAAGCATAATCTGTGGGGGGGAGTGGTAGATAAAAAGGCAGGCTCTTTATCCCTCGTCTAGGAGCCAGTTACAGGCTAATCCAAAGATTTTGGCCAGGTGCACTGCACCAGGTACCTCCCCTACTTTGCATGGTACACTCGCAGTTTTCAAATAGCCACAGCTTCCTTGCACCACAGGCCAGCCTCCCATGTAACACTAGAGGACATTAATTTTATCTTACTCCTCCCACAAAATATGTCTGCCTAGAAGCAGAAGCTTATTTTAGTGATGCAAATTGTTTCATTTCTTGACAAGCATTTCCATTCCATTTCATTCTCCCAGACTGTCTGCAACTGATAAGCTTAGTGAATCATCCTAGCAAATCAGTATTAAACCATAAAAAGATTACGTCCCTTCAACACAACACACACAGAGGTGTTACATGCAGCCTGAGTGTTTGCCTAAAGGACAGCCATTTATTTTCTATCACATTAGCATATAGTTCAAAAAAAGTTCTGCTAATGAATGGGAATCCCAATCTGGACCTCTAGCTCCCATGACCCACGTACTGAGCCGTATGAGCCTTAAGCCCTGTCAGCGACAGAGCTGAGAAAGCTGCTAAATTCCCTGCAGCAGACAGAGCAAACTCTGCTCTGCAATGCAGCCTGTAAGACATCTGTCAGATCGCAGCTACAGACTTGTTGCGTTCTGCCCTGTTTTTCCACGTCCAGCTACTTTCCTGGCATTAGAGGACTACTGCTTGGAACTTGCACAGGAACGATGCGAACAGCCAGTGGAGCAGCCTAGGAGGGAGACGACTGCCATATTTGGAAATGCACCATTTCTGGAGGCTACAGACATCTCCAAAAAAATACAAAGGCAGAGTCAGTTCTTGGAAGCTCCACTCTCTTACAGAAGTGCATTTCTCAAGATAAAATGTAGTTCTCTTTCCCACAACATCACCTCAGGCTCGGCTTACTGAGTTTCAGTTGCTGAGCAGCCAGCAGCTTAGGCTAATTGCTTAGGTATCGATCGTGTTCAAAATGTAACCTGTAAAGCATAAGTGTAAGGGAAAAATTTAATTAAATTCTCTCTGTTTACTTCACTCTGTTCATTTTAAAAATCTCATTCTGGAAATGGAGTTACTTCTCCTACACAAAATACAATGTCTTGCAAATCACAGAAAATCCTGTGAACAGGTAAATGGTGAGGCTAGCACAGACATCAAAAGTCTCTGACTATTCACAAATTACCTAGTGCTTCAAAAAGTACAAATAATCATAATAACTTCACCTCTTCATAATTATTTCATTACTTCATGATTAATTCATTATAAAATGACAATTTCTGTTTAGACCAGATGTTTGAACTGATGATGTTTTCTGATTAAACTGCAGATTTCTCACTCTACCTTGCTTTAGTTCAAGCCCCAATTTGAGCTGAATTCCAACACCAGTTTCAAGCTGAAACACAAGAAAGGCTAGGCCAATAGGATGGCTGTTTGACAGCGACAACTTTAAGTTTGAATCTCCTCCCTCCACAAAATCAACCCCTTTCCACCTCTATGTAAACCCAGTCTCATGGAAGGCCAAGAGAGATTTATTTATCCCTGTGTAGCAGACATCGCACTTCTTTCTAAGCACACATACATACAACTCATGTAGCTGACATGAGAGCTGGATCAATAATGCCTTCACAGCTCACATCCCACCAAATACAGAAACAGGGAGGTGATGCCAACTGCAGGACACTTATCTTGCATTCCTCTCATATTTTCTTCTCTTTCCAGAATGTCAAAATAGCTCCCTGGCTGCATTACTATTCTTGTCTTCACCCTTAAGATATAACTACTGAATTAGCAGAACTGCTCTTTTGTGCGCAAAGTACTGCTAGAGGAAATCACTGCTATATTCCAGTTAACCTTAATATTTTTGTTAATTGATTTTACAGTCCATTAACAACTTTGAAAAAAATCATGTAGCTAAAACTCCTGATTTACACTTAGCTAGAACAAAGACAATAACGAAAAAAATCAACATTGTCTTAGCAATTAGCAAAATTTAGTTATACACCCTCACTGGAGTTGATACAAAGCCAGTTTTTCTGGACTGACAATTTGAACTTCAATTCTTAAAATGGTTCAGGAAAAGGAACATCTGCTATTCCTTCATTTCAAGGACTTAAAGAAAAGACCAGAAATTAGGCACAGTTCTCATGTCTTTCGTAAACCCATCAATTTCAGAAGTCTACAGACAGAAAAATAGTGGACAAAAGGACAAATTTTATGATTTTTTAATGTCAGCAAGCTCCAGTTTTTCCTCCTCTCCCAAGTTCTTGTTCTCATTATTAAAAAACAAAACAAACAAAAAAAAAAACCCTCCACAAACAACAGTTGGCAGCTTATCTTCATGTCTCTTTTTTATTTTCTTTTCAGCAAATTATGGGTAAACTCCAGTTATGACTGTCCAGAGAATTCCCCTAACCGAGGGAAGACTTACTGGTTTTGAAGCTTTAACCCTCTAGGTCACCAAATTAAGCTCAGCTTTTGTCAGCAGTGACTAGAAGTTTCTGTCATGCAGTAGCTATTTAAAGTTCTTGGTTGCGTCATTTCAATTTTCTGTAGATCAGGTCTTCTCAGAGGACAGCAGAACAGGGCTATTCAAGATATCCTGTGGGATACCACGTGCTTTAAGTTGCCAGGCCAGGTGGGAACAGCTCTCCCCTAGGTCTCTGGTCATATCTGCTTGGTCTATGTAAATATTTCAAAGGCACCAGATGCCTGTGTTTAAGCAATGGAAATAAGCGCAACCCAATGATCTCCAAAGGCTCAATTAAAGCTTAATTCTTAATTAAACTTAAGAATTAAAATACTCATTCTCCTGAAGAATTCTTCTTTGGTTGAAGGTCGATGTACATGAGTAGAACAGAAGGAAGCAGAAGTGGTCCCCACTCATTTCTCTCTGTAAATCCAGAGCCATTCTCCTAACATGTCTGCTGGGGATTGCTTTAGACCAGATGAAAAATCTCCTGGAGCAAACCTACACAGTGGAAAACTGGCACTTCATGATTACTTGTATGTCAGTGCATGAGTTAAGCAGTCTTGTTAGTTTGAGGGAAACTTTAAGTTTAGAGCTCCAAATTAACATATTCATAATATCTGAAAGGAATGGCAAGTCACCATCTGAAGTATTGCTGTGTATGAAGAAATCTGAACTAATTACAACAATTCAGCTCTGGTTTTATTTAAAAGTTTAGCTCAGTTGGTTGGAGCATGGTGCTCGTAACACCAAGATTGCGGGTTCAATCCCTGTATGGGATCATCTACTTTACGAGCTGGACTCGATCCTCATGGATCCCTTCCAACTCAGAATATTCTGTGAACCCATGAAAAGCCTTGTACAGTTTTCAGAAAATAATCTAATCTTAAGAAAAACTCTATAAAATACAATTGGAAAAAAAATCATTATGGCTATTGGGACAGGAGGGGGCTGTTTATATATTTTTAGCAGGGTTTGTCTGTTTGGCTGGTAGGAGGGCTGTTTTGTTGTTTAGTATTACCAGAATCATGCAGGATGTTCATACAAAAACTGCAGACAGACCACAGATTCTTATCTATCTCCAGTATACTTTAGTCACTCAAGAGAATATTAGTAAATTTTAGAATTTAGTAAATTTTATATTAATTATTCATGAAAATATTTATTTTGTAAATTGGCATCAGTGGAAGTACTTCACTTAAAATAGGTTAAAAAAAAAGAGTCATGTCTTCTTAATCAAAAGAATATCAGATTGCTGGCACTGAAATGTTTTGTTGCTGGGACCCCATTTTCTACATTCTTTTCCAAATTCCCCAGGGGTCTATCCTGGAGGTAGGGTCATGGGACTACCCTAAAGACTGCTTTGTGAACATGACCTTCCTGTTGGTGATGTGAACATCGTTTTCACAAAGTAATGCAAATCCAGGGGGCTTCCCGTTAGTTCACAGGAAATATAGTTATTCCTGCTGTTCCATATTTGGACAAAAATGACATTTAAAACAACTGCTTCCTCTAACCACATTCTTTTACAGGAAGCTCTGGAAACAATCAAGGTATCTGCTTACTTAGGGAAATTTTCAGAATATCACATTATAGAACTCCATTCTGCACAGCTCAAAGCAAATATCTGGTTTGTGAATACAAACTAATAGCATTATCACTAAAATATAAAGCCTTCCACGAGCATTATCTACTAATAGATCTATTTCCATGGACTGTCAGATACTGTTCAGCCTCCAACAAACAGAGAAGACTATATTTACCAAGTGACTATCCATCCAGTAGGTTTTGTACACTTTTCCTATACAAGAACTCCACTTCTAGTTTTATTTTCAAAGAAGTGAAAAAAATTCCAGGTGACAGTAGGATCCTCTGGCATTGCAGTCACTGGTGTTTCTTCACTGACAGCTGAGGATTAGAGCATGTTCCACGGCTTTCTAACACCCAGCGACAAGCACTTTCAGGAATATATTTCAAAGGGTGTGACCCTTCCTAAATTTGATTATGGTAATCATTGCTAACAATTGTCACTCAGCTCTTCTACTTTGTGAATGGGCAAACTGAAGCCAATTGATACAGGTAAGAAGCTCACATTCCTCATCTTGCTAACTTGAAAAAACCTGCAGGGAGGACAGGAAATCCTGTTGCAGATCCCACCCACCATGGCTGTTGCAGAGTTTACCACCTGCCTCATATACAACTACCCTGGAGCTCACAAAGCAAACTGCTCATTGTCCTGCACAGAACAGATTCGCATGTTTGGTGAAACTGGCGCTAGCAATCCCCAGGTATACAAATGGAAGGCTAACCAAACATCAAACTTCTTTCTTGTTCATGAGGCAGAGAGGTTATGGACTCCTAAACAGACCACTCAAGTTTGTTTTTCTTGCTGCCTTATGGGATGGATCCACACAACCAGCACCTGCCAGAGGTACAAGGCTGGATCTAGTCATAACCTGGCAATATGGAAACAGTGTCATTACAAAGGTGTGGTGGCTGGTGGTGCAAGAAGGACAGGTGGCAGTCTTCTTGCTGTCTTCTCAATAAATCCACACCTGCAGGGCTTCACTGCTTTCTAGAAATGTCTCAGAGTTTCTCTGGCCCCTGTGCCTTTGCTGTTCAGTGCACAACCCCATTTTCACAAGCACGGGGAATACCCATAATAAGTCTGAGTATGGGTACTTGGTGTGGTTGAAAGCCTGCCCCAAAATGGTTCCAGCAGGGAGGCAAAACACAATGCCACCAAAGCTAAGCAGAGGCTGAGGGAGAGGCAGTGGTGGCCACCAGCCCAGCAGGCAATGCAGCCCCTCCCAGCCACCTTCCACCTCCCAGCACTTCTCTGACCCAGGCTGGAGGCAGAACCAGGATGAGAGGGAACTGTCAAGATGGATTCCCTCCTTCTCTCCTCTCACAGGCAGCAGCCCTCTCTAAGCAGCATTGGGAATGAGGTAAGAGATGGCTGCCATGGTGGCAACCACCCCCAGAACTGTGCCACCATGGGCCACAAAGGGCACAGAATCATCCCTGTGGCTGCTGTGGGTTTGGTCCTGATGGAAAGGCCACCTCTTTGCCACTCTGTCCACCCAATCACTAAGTCTTCCCTTTAAAAACCCACACTTGTCTGGCCCCAGCAAGCCCCCATTACACTGGGGAGTGCAGCGAAAGAGCAAGTCTGCAGGGGAGATGCAGCCCTCCTGCACCGCAGCACCCTCAAGGCATTTTCATAAACCTGAAAGCAAAGGAGATGCCTCAGGAGAAATACACAGGAAGCCAGTGAAGCCATTTTGCAAATGCGTACAGCACATCCGTGATCGGTGCTTTCCCTTCCATTAGTTGATAAACACGAACATCAACATAAACAAATACATTTAGAAGTAACAGCTTTTGAAAAACACAGTGCTGGGAAGCAGAGGTCTTCAGCCTCCGCCATCCTTGTCTAGACTAAATAAATGGAGAAGCAAAATCCTCTTAGTTGGGATGCACACCAAAGAATGTGAGAAAAGCCAGAAGATAAACTGGACTTCTATGTTTGAGAGCAGAGAAGAAACCCAAGCCACACACAGTCCAGCACAGGCACAGACTGCTGTGTCCTGAACTCACACCACCTGAGCAGGGCTTTCCCCTGAGCACTGTGTTTTCACTTGGGCAGCTCCTAATTTCCTCTTACTACCCTCCTGCAGTGATCCATCACCAGCGGAGGAGGTTGTGTGCACTTCCAGGTAACACCACCACCATGGGCAAGTTCTTGCCCAGGAGGCCTCCTGCCCTCATGTCACATATGCTGCATGACCAGGGTCCACTTGCTCCTTCTTAGTCCTCTGCTCCCCATCCGCAGTTCCTTACCCTTCAGTTGTCCCGAGTCCAAACTTACATTAATTAAGAAACAACGCGGCTTTATGTGGGCACGGCAGACCTGCAGCAAGGGCTCTGCCCAGGCACGGGCAGCAGTTCCTCAGTGCAGACAGAGCAGTGCTGCATTCACTCTCCGAAGCTGTGGCTGTACCTGCACAGTATCAACATCCCCAACGCACAGCCCCATCTGACATTACCAGGAAGATTTGCCCGTACCTATCAAATGTTGCAGCTTCTAAAGGGAAAACCTTAATGGAAGACTGCACTGACCTCCATGGCATATTGCAGGTATATACAACTTGCCATTAAAACCCTTACAGAAGGTCTCTGTCAGATAGAGCATTTAAAGATCAGCAAATATTACTAGAATATATGCAACTTTTATTGCATGAATTTATCAGAACTGTCCAAGTGATTTCTTGAGTAAAACATGTGAAGTTGTCTTTTCTTCTAAAAGAAGCCTCAAACTTTTCAAACCTTCTGACAATGAAATAATAATAACAATTAATATAAACAATTTTAAATACATTGTTTGCACTTCACAACGCTAGCTCGCTCATCTCCTCAGTAACACTGGGAGGAGGAGACAGGTAGGGTAGCTCTGGACTCACTCCAGACAACAGACTCAACAACAAATCACAAGATTATTAACGAGCAACTAATTGGTACATTTTAAGAACTTTATGGTAGTCTGGAAACAGCAGTAGTAACCACAGCAGTTCAACATCCTTGTCAAACACAGGATTTAAAAAGCATGTAGCATGTTTAGTCTACTTAGCAGCTGGCCAAAATACACAAAAATTCATTCTATAAACCCACTTTTCTTCCCCACAGATCTCAAAGTTCTTCCAAACAGGTTCATCCTATGGCAATATCACTGCTACAGTACAGAAAAAAAAAAAAAAAAAGCTGTATTTAACTGGTCTAGTTAAAGATTTCAGCCACTTGTTGCAGACAGCTCCAGAAACTGTAGTGCCACAGGGAAGGTCTAAAATTGGAAGATTATTTCCTAAAATGATATATGGTTTTGGACTATTTGCATTATAATACTACCGTAATTTTTGGACTGGAAGCAGTACCAGAAGTCTACACTATGCATTTTTTCTCAAATATTTTAACAAATTGCCAGTCAATAATCTATCTGAGCACCTTCTCTTCAGCTCTGTCTTACAACTTCAGTTCAGTTACACTAATAATTTTAGCAACAAATCATTAGTCATTTATCTGTTTGGACTCCAAAAAAGCCATAAGGGGAAGTATTGCTTTCTCTGCTCCTTTACAGGCCACTGAATTTTGTCTTTTGCTCCAGTCAAGGATGCCATTGATTAGGAGCTGTTTTCTCTTCAGGACACACCAACATCTTTTCTCCTAAAGACTCTGCACACCCCAGAAATAATCCACTCAGTTCAAGATACATTTCAAAGGACATTACTGCATATCTAAAGACTCCAGATGCATATGGGGTCTGTCTGACTGTTGAAGAGTCACAACTTGCAAAAGATATTCCTCTTAAATGCAAAGCTCATGGTTTTACAAAAGCCTTTGCTTGATATTGAATTGAGGACTCAGCTCCTGCTCAAAAGCAGCAAGATGACTGACCAGAAGTCAAAAAAGTGTTTTTTTCTTTCCTTTGCTGTTACAAAGAAATGATCCCAAAGGACACTTTTTTCTTCTCTGAGAAGCACCAGCTAAGTGGTAAGGCTCGGGCTTTTCCAAATGGTGTTGCTTTTTAAGAAAGAGTCTATAGAGGAGAAAACAGGAGGAAAAAAGACCCCAAAACAAACCCCAACCCTCAAACCATGTGTAACATTCAGCACCTGGACAGATAATTGAGAAGCAACCCCAAAAACACTGTTTCAGTTCTCAAGTCTGCTGTGCAAGACTTTACATTGCTCCTGAGGCATTGTCTCACATCTGGAGCAAGGTGTTGGCTCTAGATCCTTCACAGACAATGCCAGCAGCAGGAAAATACTTCCCTCAGTGAACAACAGCCTCTGTCTTTAACAAACACACATGGACACCCATAGCTTATGACAGTGTGACTCCCTTCTACCTGACTTCAACAAAAACAATGAAGATGAGCTTTACCACAGCCTTACCCTACAGACTGCAAAACTTCTCTGAGAATTAGGAGGTATGGAGAGGAGTCCACATCTTCTGCTACCTAATGAGCAGCAGTATCACAACACTGGAATGTAAAAGCTAACAATGACTCAACTCGCAAGAGCTCACAGCATTTGTGTTTGTTGGGCTTACAGGGAGTGGATGATATGGATTTCTTTCACCATGCTTCTGTCTTCCTTGTCCATCCAATGAACATCAAAATTACAAGGAAAAGGGATTTAGGTGCAAGTGAGATGGTTTAATGTCACACTTTGTCCCATTAAATGCACATCTGCAGTAGTTACACCTCCTGTTGGATTCAGTTCTTAATTAAGAGCCTTATGGCATAAAGGAGTTCAGAGAAAGGCAGTGCAAATCATCAGTGTGGCTTTTATTGCCCTGAAGTCCTGTAGCCTGCACCTCTAACTTGCTCTGAATTCCACCCTCACATAAGCATAGCAGAATATTTCTTCTGGTAGAAACTACAGTGCCAGGTCTTCCTAGACAAATTAGCTCCTTAGTCCAAAAACCATTTTCACTTGCAATTGGATTGTGACATTCTAAACGCACATTGCACAGCAAATAAGCATATCTATTAAAGAGCAATTGGTATTAAAAAAGTAACTGAATAATAGCCTAGACTGATTGTCAAACAACCTTTTTTTTTTAAATTTTTTTTTCAGCCATGGAACTCACTTTTACTTGTGCAGAGAGTCAACTGGGTGCTTTTGCCATTTTTAAAACATAGTCACAAGTTAAAACCCGTGCTATCGAAATGGTTTACCCTAATTAATTTGTCTGGCCCAAATGAAAAACAGATAAAATTTTCTCCAACCCATGTTTTTCCAAATTGACATTTGAAAATCCAGTTTTAATAAAAATTGAAATGTTGGAACATTAGAGCAAAATAGCCACAGGAAATATTATTTCAGTGTGCAACATTTGCCAGACGCAAAAGGAAACAAACTTGTCAGTCCTCTCTTTCTTTTATGTTTCTTTGTTGACTAGACAGGAAGCTGACAAAAATTGATTTTTTTCCTCTTGTAAAGCATACAGCGTAATTTTTATTGTACCAGTTCAGTTGCTGACTGAATTTTGTAAATAAAAACATACTTCATGAGTATCCAGGGAAGTGCTTGATATCTGACAGTTTACAAAAATGCAGTACTAATTAGGTACAAAAAGAGAAGTAAATAGCTTTCATTGCAGAAACGGAAATAACATGATTTAGAAGAGAGGCTGAAAATCCATTCTTTTCTATGGCAACTTCCTGAGTGATGGAAAAGTTATAGTTCAGTAAAATTAAACATTTGCCTAACCTGTATTCCTGCATGTAGAGGTCAGCAGAAGTGCAAACATTGATGAACACTGAGATACAGCTGTAAATATTTTGTGAGCAGCTTATTTAAAAACTGTAAGAAGCAGACAGATAATGTTTCAGCAATAAGATACCTTCCACTGATTCAGCAGACACAAATAGGCTTCAAAATCCATGCTTGTTATTTAGAATTAGAAACAATAAGCTTAAGGTCATTCATCCAGTAAAAGGTCAATACTAAAGATCTCATACTTCATCAAAAAAATTAATCAAAATTTTCTGAAGTTAATAAACATGGTCTATTATAGAAGCAGGCTGAGTATCCATTTCAGTGTTCTTCAAAAAAAGATGCTGCCAATAAGAGGTATAAGGCACTCAAAGGGCAAGACAAAGGACACAACAAAGGCCATTACTCCTGAGGCTCGATGAAGGGCTGGGTCACAACGGGTAAAGCCACAGAGACCTGTCTTGGTGAGACCTGCCACATGTTTGTTCTCCCTTCTGCAGTCCCAGCACTACTCTTGTCCTGCCACTTTAATACATCAAACCCACTCTGGAATTAAACTCTAAGAGGACTAAATACAGTGACTTTTTTGCCCACATTTTTTTTAATGGTACAGTTCAGTTTATTGAATTACCTTCATGATGAGTTCAATCAAATAAATGCTGCCATAGTGGAAGGGCAAGACAATGCAAACAGGACCACAGGTTAAACTATCTAGGAACAGTCTGATGCAGGGGGTTTAAGACTGACATAGGTGTCACAAGTACTTTAATTATCAAAGGCACTTTTCATTTTATGAGATAAATCGGTAAACTGATGAATTTATGAGCTACTGCATGCTATTGTGACAGAAAAAGATGGAGATCCCCAGAGTTTACCTTTAAAACAAAATACTATTGATCATACTCCCTTCTCCAATAGTGTAACCAACAAAGGTACTTTCATTTTTACTGGTATTTGTGAAAGATAGTTGAAAGTATCTCTAAAGTTATGCTTACCTAAATTATTCTTGAAAAAAATGTGAGCATTACTTTCCATTTCCCATACCTGTATGACCTGTATGTTTAATAACCCCATTTTATCTGGGTTTGTAAGGTATTATGTCCTATCTTACTATTTTTTTTTTCAAAATAGGTTGACCAACTTCATATCATTATGGATACTGGCTGAATTCATCATAGCAGTTACCTGTAATGTGACTGCAAGATTAGCCATGCTTCCTACTCACAAAGATGATCATATATTTTGGCACTACCAACATGGCTTTATACCACATTGGCAAATCTCAGGGGACTCAGACAAGTGTTGACAATGAGCTTTCCAAAAACCTCCCCAGCCTGTGAACACCTCTGGAAGATGTGTCATCCAGAGTACATCTAGAAAGAAATTCAAAATTTGTAATTATCCTTCATCCTTAAGCATACATCCTTGTGGTCTGTAGTATGCTCCCAGCACTAACATACAAACATAAACTCAAGAAAATTATCCTCAGATAATGAAAGTCCTCAAGTCATGTGCAAAAGAAATGTGAAATCTCACACAGTCCTCTGACCGGCATTTTGCTAGAATTAAAGCTCGTTGCAAATGATAAATGTCTAGCTGTTTCAGAACATTCCAAGTAGATTCATGAATGAAAAAATGTTCAGCTTAATAATTTCACTATAAAATATGCAAATATTGACAATTTTAAATAACAAGTGCCCTCAAAAAAAACAGGAATAAAAGTGATAAATGTAAGCAAAGCCACCCAAAGTCACATCACGAGACCGCCTTTCAATGCCAGCACATCTGCAAGTCATACTAAAACTCAAAGTTCAGAACATGTCATTCTTATGGCAACATCCTTAATGCAGATGTATTCCCAAATTGCTCCTTAGAACAGACCACACTTTTAACCACACATCTAAATAACACTTTAAAAAAAAAATCTCATCTTTACACTGCATGAAAAGTTAAAAACTGAAGTCATTAAAATCACTACCTCTACTTAATAAAAGTGTGTCGTTAACCAAAAGGTTATCAATGCTGCCTATACATAACCTTAAACTTGTGACTGCTGCCTTACAGATGCATAGCAAGTGTTCATGACTATCAGGGGGCCTTTCACTTTTGGCATTACTCTTTAGACTGTAGTTAAGTGAGTTTATGGGTATCTTCTAACTTTTCTTTTTTATTATTTAAAAAGTGTCATCTGTTTGACTGTCTTAGAGATCAGAAATCTGCATAGTAAAGATCAAAAAGGGTGTATAAATTTCAATAGGGTTATTATTAAAAAATATTCTTTTTAAACTAAAATCACATTTCCTTTGGGCTCAGCTCATGTTTCTTGCACAAGGAAAATGGTAACTCCATTTGAATTAGCTTATGTATCTTTTTCTAGTTGATGTAATTCAGAAGTTGAAAGAGAGGAAAAAAGTCAATTATTAAATAATTCAAGTTTTTAGAGCAGATTCAGTCTGTTTGATAAAGTAACCATTAGCATATTTTAACCAGACTTAATGTAAGCAAAAGTTTTACAAGTGAATTATTCCCTTAATTTCACTGCTGCTTGCTTTAAAGGAGATATTTATTTATATTAAGTTTTTATAATATTTATTGTTATCTGTCTCTAACAGTTTATTTGATCCTCAAGTAAAATAATTTGGGTTTGAAAAGTACCTCATTAAGATAAAACATTTAACTGAAGTCATATACAGTACTAAAAAGAAACAGAAGTTACTTTATTTAAAAGCATTTTAAGAATGAAACTGTTCAAATTCCAGTAGTTCTCCAAGTCATCAGAAATGGAAGGGTTCACATCTCTATCATCACCTGACATGACTTCTGTGAGCATCACCCTAGACTGGCACTACTTGGAGCACTTGGAGTGGAGAACGGAAAGCAAGAAAACAGCATTGCTGTGCAGGATAGGGCAACCCTGGATGTGGGACAGGGCGACCCTGGGTGTATGGACAGACTGGGGAATAGGAAGCTGCAAAGCCCTGCAGCAGAAAGGGACCTGGGGGTCCTGGTCGATGGCAAGTTGAACATGAGCCAGCAGTGCCCTGGCAGCCAGTGGGGCCAACCCTGTCCTGGGGGGCATCAGGCACAGCATCGCCAGCCGGGCAAGGGAGGGGATTGTCCCGCTCTGCTCTGCACTGGGGCAGCCTCACCTCGAGTGTTGGGGGCAGCTTTGGGTGCCACAATGTAAGGAAGACATTAAACTGTGAGAGACTGTCCCAAAGAGGGCAACAAAGATGGTGAAGAATCTGGAAGGGAAGCTGTGTGAGGAGCGCCTGAGGTCATTTTGTCTGTTCAGCCAGGAGAAGAGGAGGCTGAGGGGAGACCTCACTACAGCTTCCTCATGAGGGGAAGAAGAGGGGCAGGCACAGATCTCTTCTCTCTGGTGACCAGTAACAGGACTCAAAGAAATGGCCTGAAGTTGTATCAAGGGAGGTTTAGGCTGGATATTAGGAAAAGGTTCTTCACCCAGAGGGTGGCTGGGCACTGGAACAGGCTCCTCAGGGAAGTGGTCACAGCACCAAGCCTGATACAGTTCAAGAAGCCTTGGAACAATGCTCTCAGGCACATGCTGTGATTCTTGGGGTAACCTGCCTCGGGTCAGGAGTTGGACTTCAATCATCCTTCTGGGTCCCTTCCAAATCAGGAGGTTCTATGATACTATGATTAGGAGTTCCAGTCAACAAATAAAAGCAGCACAAAGAACAGAGGCAGGTTGTCCCAAGTTGGGGAAGGAGGAGAAGAACATTCAGATTGCAGAACCCGTAGGACTCTCCACAGGGGCACATTTAAGGTCATGAATTGCAATTTTATTCTGTCCGGCATTCCTTTCAACTCCAACTAAAATTAGGGGAAAAAAAACCCAAAACTAATCTCCACAGACTTCAACAGAAATCAGAATCCAAACATCTGCAGTCACAAACATACTCATGCCACAGCGTCTCACAGAAGGAACATACACTACAGTGATTTACAAACTGTACACACCAGCGGAATGGCCCAGAGGATGGATACTGTTTGCCGAAACAAAAAATGGACCAGACAGAAAAAAGATACTTTTTTTTTTATATGCACTCATAGTAAATGACTCCTTGCCACGATTTCTTCAAAAAAGAGACAAAAGAGGTGCTAAATAGGCCGTGTGAATCAAAACACCTTCAAGAGATTCTGAACATCCAGCAAGTTTTGAGGAACTAAATAAGCATATTGCTGGATAGGGACAACACTTAAAGCATCCAATTTTAAAAAATATAAGTAATGAGAAACCACTGGACAAAACACACACAAAGTTTAGTTTAGCAACAGCATTAACATTAATATCTCCTCTGTACAAATCAAAATAAACTTCACAGTTTTGAAATTTACAGGGCACTAAGCAGAACCAAACCACTACAGTAGTTTCTTTCAACAGTGTTGCACCTATCACATCATTTAAAATTGTGATCAGAAACTTCAGAGTATTCGACAACTTTGAAAAATCTTACTACTCTTTTAAATTTGGCTATATGAGAACAACTTTGGGCACACTTTTGTTTAGTAAATATGACTACATTTAGTCTAATTTTCTGAGTCAAAGAGCTTTATAAATTTAAGAAGCACTCCAACTGGCCAAAGTAAAACAAGATTACCATGAATTCTCTTACCTCCAGTATAGGATCCTGACTTTATCACTATTTATTAGTAATGCATATGTATTCAATGTAGCAGCTTTATTTCTCATATAATAAGAATTTTACATTCTCTATTAAGAACAGCACGTTATAAAGTCATCTCATGTCTCCACATTTGGCAGATTTTCTGAAATAATCCAAAATATCACAACCAAAGTTAGAAGCTGCTTGGGTAAAGACAGTTAGTTTAACTGCAAAAGCAAAAAAAATCTGGTTTTATCTCAGAAGCATGTCACTATCACAGGATGTATTGAATAGTTGTCTTGAAATGTACATATCAAAAATATGAATGCTCAAATCAAGGCCTCATGGAGCAGTACCTTGAATCACTTTTTAGATCATGGAGTCACCATTCCATCCCTTGGAAAAACTCTATACAAAAACAGCATCTGTCGGAAGATGGAAACATCAAGCAACTAGTACCACAAAGATTCTGCTATACTCATTAAGACAGCATCCTTCCTCCGTTGGTCTTATTTTTCACATCCTCCTTTCAAGTGGCTGTGTGTTGCCATTTTGCTAAGAAGAAAGTGTCTGAATTTTATCATTGCAAAACCTCAAATGTATTATTTCCAGAATTTTTAAATAATTGTGGAGAAGTAATGGAACATTAAAAAAAATGTGCCTTTTACAAAATACGAAAAAAACCCAAAACAACAAAAAAAGCCCAAACAAACCACCTCATGAAAATGTTCATTCAAAGTAAAAGGCAGAAGACAATTGACTTTCATAACTTTTTCCTTACTCACAAACTCTCTTGGTCTTTTCTATTTCAAGTGCTACTTGTAATATACGTACCATCTCTTAAATATTTGAATCACAAGCAAACTTCAAACAGGCTCTAAGAAACACATGTAAAATCACAGAAATTTTTTGATTACTTCTGACCAGAAGACACCACTGGCAGTAAAATGTTATCTTAAGGGTACTTCGGCAGTGAAAAGTTCAAGGACAAACTAAACAAGTCTCCAAATGCCCAAGTTTTTCTATGATTAAGAATCCTTAGGTTGGCTTCTTTTATATGCACACAGTGCTGGACAAGCACACACCTGGGATGACAGACACATTTCCAGCTCATATCCTAATCCCGCTCTTGGCAATTTGTGGTGCCATGTCCTGTGTGGAAACTTCTGCACCAGTGACAGGTCCCTGGAGACTTTATTTTATTTTATAGCTTACTTGTAAGGTAATGGGACAGATTTGTTCCACCTTGTGAAGGCATGCAGCACCATTAATATTTAGTTGTTGGGTTACTCCACCAGTTCACATTCTTTAACTGTGTAGCATGACCAGATTTGGACTTGGACCATGAAGTGGCAAAAGCTGTTCTAGCAATGCAAATGTAGCACCTGGATAATGCACATAATAATAAATCTGCTATAAAAATAAATCCATTTTACAGGCACTAGCTTAAGAATTCTTGAAAGGTACTTTCAGGATCTAGCAAAGTGATACTTAAATATTATAGAAGTGGATTATAAAAATGCATTATTACAGAAATAAATTTTCTACAAAGTCTTAGCCTTTACCTAGAAAAAATAACATTAGAGAGGTGTATGTTGAACAACTGCTTTTCAGTGACTACTGTAATATTTGTCCTCCTATTTTCACTTCAACATAGAAACTTACTCCACTTTATATTTTCAGTTTCAAGCAAAACCAGCTGACTTTTCATGTACTTTCACTTTTTGAAAATCAGTCCCTGGCAATGATTTAATCTCTCCTCCAAACAAAAGAGATTAGATTACAATTACAAAGCACCAAAACCAGGATATGTTGTAAACTCTGACACAGTATTAACTATGCTGGTTCAAATGACATGGTGAAATTTTCTTAAACATCACCGTTTGTCTACATATCTTTTTAACCTTTGACTTCTAGGAGAGTTGCATGAGAAACAGCTTCTAGGAGTGAAGTCATCACCAGGCCATATGAATCAAGTAGGGATATTTAAGATAGTTCCAAATCATGGCACACTTGTATTTCATTAATGAAGGAATTACAATAACATATCTAGAAATAAAAAATATAAAACCAATCTTTCACTATATTTCCTTTGTTGACAATGCCAGAAGTTCAGTTGGCCAGCGGGATATTCATGTCAATGGAGGCAAAAATTTTACTTACTGTGTGGATCTTCACAATATACACATTTCATTTCAATGAATTCCCCCAAAGACACACATCAGTTAAGCTTCCACCACCAGCATTCATTAGACAAATGGACTATCTGTTTGTATTGTCACCAATTTACTGAAATAGTACTCAGAGCACACCTGTTTCCATAGATTCTTTTACATGGCTTACTATGAGAAGAGACAAAATATTTCTAAGAATAAAACCAACATTCTTTAGAACAGTAAGTTTGAGATGAGCTACATCCTCAAGTGAGATGAGCACTACTCTGAGCCTAGCATCATGTATCCTGCCTTTAACCAGACAACTAATTAAAAAAAAAAAAAAAGAAGCTCTTTTAAATATACATACATTTCAATATCAATATAATTAAATGACATGCAAATCAGGAGGGGAAAAATTTTAAAAGACGGCCCTTGAACTATGATTAACAGTATCCCAGGGGAAATGAAGCAATCTCCCAGGAGCAGCATACATTGGGCAGAATGGCAAAGGAGCCTTGGGATGCACTCGCATGCAGCTTCAGAACCGTGCAGGACTGATGGAGAAGAGCAGCAGCCTCCAAAACCCTGGGGAGGCTTCCTGTTCTGGGAGACTGGGAGTATGGAAATGGCAAAAAGTCAAAAGGAAACTGGTTCTTTTCTGTGACAAACAAGACCAGATAAGAGGATGGATTGAAGAGGCTGCCAGGATGAGTGCACTAGACCATGGTACCCAGAGAAAGGTGAAGATGTCATTAGCTGTAACCCAGGGCAGATAA
Organism: Eulacestoma nigropectus; assembly: GCA_013397775.1. Classification (NCBI taxonomy): domain Eukaryota; kingdom Metazoa; phylum Chordata; class Aves; order Passeriformes; genus Eulacestoma; species Eulacestoma nigropectus. The sequence continues at coordinate 432,088 of VZTE01003000.1, forward strand.
AGCAAGAGTAGCCTCAAAAATGGAACTGTGAGAGTCTCCTGTTGATGAGGGAGCAGAGGTATGGGAATAAGATATGGAGAACTGGAGAATATGAAGGAGTTTGATTCACAGAAGACTGGTGAGTAGGAGATGACCAGAGAAAAGGTGAGCTGGGAAGAAAGAGGAGTCCCCCAGATAGGCCACAGATGAGCAGTAAACTGAGACTGGGTCAAGAATGTGCACTAAAAGACAAGAGGGTACCATAAGGAGGTCTCTCTGTCCATCCCTGACTCTTCCAGTCTGGGTGTGTTGACACCTACATAGGGCTGCCACCCAATCCTAACCCGTGGTAAATTTTTTGTCCTGCTATCAAGAATCTTTCTCAGCTTGGCTAACTTTCATTAATCAGCACCTCATATTTTTGTAGTTCTTAAGTACAGGGGGAACACACCTCTTTCTTTTTGGCTTCTAAGTAATGATGAAAACTACTAAAAAAATAATTCTTTGCATCCCGCTATTGAACTGTTTGCCTGCAGTTTAGAATACCAAAGATCTGGGGTTTTACTATAATTACACACACAAACTCTAAGCTCTGAAAAGGAATGTCATCTCAAGTTACAAAGACGTGTCACTGTAACAATAGAGTCTTCCTCTTCCCACTAGGGGAAGTATTATCTTCATAACAAATACAATGCTTAAAAAACTCACCCTGAAATATTAAATCCATGGTTCATGTAATTTAATGGAAGCTGCATATGTGTCCAAGGCCATATGCTAATCAAATTAAGAGACAATATATTGGCTCTGTCTTCTTGCTTAACTACCCCAATACATATGTTTTGTGTAAAATGTCAGCAGTGCTGAAAACCTGTGCTACATGGGAGGGCAAGCAAGCAGGGTGAGGAAAGAGCCTTTCAGGAGACACTGCAGTTTTCTTCGACATTGACTGGCATGTCAGCAGCACACATCCCTCACCCTGAGAAACATTAAAACTATTCTGTGCTCCCAAACAGGTCCCCACTCAGTTCAGCCACTTCAGTTTGAAGTTTGTCAAAACTGCCTCATAACTCCCGTGAGCATTCAGTCTCAAAGATGATTAAAAATTCACAGTTATAGGCAATATGAAGAATCTTGGAGAATAATAAATTTGGCTACCAAGAAAGGACAGCATCAGACAGAGGTAAAGACTTATTTTGTGAAGCACATTTTTAAAATTTCCTATTTCTCTGATAAAAAAAATCTTCACTGATGTTTCTTCCTTAATTTTTTTGCACTTTTCTTCCCTGAAATTCGAATAAAATGTAAACAAAGGGTCAGGAGGAACAGGCAGTTGGGTTCTCCATCTTGTGCACAACCCCAAAAAAAACCTTCAAGATCCTCTAAACCTTTTGTACATTTATTTTTCATGCAGTTTGAGGTGCATTCAAGCAAAGTCATTTTGCTTATAACAATCATCCATAGCCTCCTTCTTGAAACAAAAAACAAACAAACAGAATTTTTGAAAAGGACTTCCCTTCTGCATCCTACAAAGGGGAAGATGGAGAGTGAAGAAACATAAAAATATAGCATGTGATTAGGTTTGATTAGTTTTCCAAGTGTTCACTGATGCACACTGAAACTGAGTTTAATTGGCAATGTTTGACACAACTATAGGACATCACATAATGCCTAACAGTCCTTCAGCTCCTCTGAAGCAAAATAAATTTCACTGAAGGTATCTTGTAGCTCTTTGTCTACACATTTAATTTCTGCTGGTGTATACTAGCAGTTAAGTACCATGTTTCCTCTTTAGGTTGAAAAACTAGAAAATAGTATCTGAAAAAGAGAACTCAAGAAGCTACTAAGCCTACTGTCTTAAGAGAGGATCAACTATACCTGCTCTGCCTAGTGCTTGTCTGGTCTTTCCTAAAACTTCGTAATTTAGTGACCAATCTGAATCCTTCTCCTGGAAATTTAAGGATTCTAGTCTTACCTGAAGAACAGAAAGAATTTATTTTTACCCACTTACAAACAACTTTTCATATAGCTAAAGACCTGTGGTTTTTCTCTTTTCTCACATTTCAGAGGAGTGATGTCCCTCCTTTTTTTCCAGACAGGATACACAAGCCTCCCATGGAGGACGGTATGGTACTGTCTCCCTCTGTCATCTGACCCAACATTTACACATGACATTTGCATCACAAAGTAAATGAGACATGTTAAAATCATTACTGAAATCACTGTTATCTGCTGCTTCACCACTCTCCACTTGCTACTGTGTTACAGAGCCGTAGAGCTGATTCAATACAGCTGGTGCCAGCATGAGCCACGTGGGTGTTTATTTACATGGGTGCTTCCACTCTGTTTAGTCGGCCAGGGATCTTGCTGGGGAATTTGAGAAAAACTGAGTAGTCTGAATCAGTTCACAGGTATTCCTTTCCAGCATTTAAAGGGGGTTATTACAGCTGCTCTGCCCTCACGTAACTTCTCAAAGACAGCTGCTAACAACTGTAAGATTGCTACAGCCCACTCACCAAAGGTGGAGATGAGTCTATCTCAGTCAACTCACTCAGTTATCGCCACCATAAAGGAATCATCCCATTCTCCTCCCCAAAAGAGAAGACTACTTTTAAGAAAATAATTCTGCTTTTCATAGGCTAGTGAACTTGAACTGGCTCAGAATAGGGCAATTACAGCAGAAGTAATGAGAGTACAGTGCTAAGAGTAAAAAGGTGGAGCCGATCACATCGGGCGTAACACACAACTATACCCTGGTAGTTCTTATATACTGGAACTTCAGGCTTACATTCACGAGGCAGTGCTGTAGGTCCACCAACAGTTGATGTAAACACAGCCACCAAAAGTAGACCTCTCCCTGATGCCCTTCTACCAGCAGCACAAGCGTGCAGTGGACTGGGTAGGTTTTCCAAAAATTAACATAACAAAGGGTTCTTAAAACATCAAAACTTTTGAGCCAAATCAACTCTCTACCCTGTTTTACCACATAACTGGATGAATTCCTGTGGCAGGACAAGAAGGGGCAGAGTCCAGGAGTAGGAGTAAGCTCCTGGGAGTGGGCAGGGGCAGGAGAGAGAGACTGCGCCGTCTAATGGCTCTGCAGCTTAAAAAAAACTAGACTGCAAGTGCTGCCATGAGTCTGAGTCATGGGGGTCAAATGACTTTAAAATGACCATCTAATTTAAGTAGGTTCTAGCTTGCTCCCTCCCCAAGATAGCTCAGACTCCTGATGATGCATGCATTAACCACCTGAATATATAAGCCTCAGCCATGAGGTTTTCATCTCCAGTTACTAAGGTGCAACTTCTTGCCTTTGATTTTCTCTCACCATCTGCAAGTACAAGGAGTATCTATAATGCTCCCAGATCCTTTTATTTCATTCATCCCTTTCCAAGTTTGTCCCTATGTGCCCATGGTACTTAATTAAAAAGGTTCCTAGTAATTTGACCTCACTGCCATTTTCTGGGGAATGTGCTCCAATTCCCTCAATCTCTCCAGTGCATCTCTCAATTAGTTTCTGAGTACAGTTTCTGATTTTCCCATTGCGGTTGTCTAGTTTATGCTGCTTAAAAGTACAACACTAACTGTTTAGTCTTGCTTCCAGCAAGATCCTACCAAAGCATCCCAGAGTCTGTTGAAGACAGTCTATTTCAAATTTATTCTTCCAACTACTTTCTACTCCTTCCCCTTTTCAGAAAGTATTAAAACTATCATTCACAACCATCACCAACCACAATTCACAATTCCATACCATTTTCATAATCTCTAAAAGTTCATGTGAACAAGTGAAAACCAAATCTAAAAGGCCCATGTCTCTAAAATTCCTTTTTTTGTCCTAATAGACCAATACTCCTACAATGTCTGAAAAAGCCTAAGAAGTTACTTTCAATTTCCCACTTTCCTATGAAAAATGCTACACCAAGCAACTGGTATATCCTTATGTTAGAGCTCGTTTTTGTAGGATGCCTGTTAATAAACAGGATATTAAGTAACAAAAACTGTATGACAAGAACACAGACTGGGAAATATGCACTCACAAAAAAGAGCATTATGAAACTTCATGAAAATTTTGACATGAATGAAAGAGCATTTTATTATCTGTCCATTCTAATTTTTCTGCCACCCCCACAAATATCCCTGGACAGCAGACACATTATCCTTCCTATTCTAAGGACGCGTATCTAATCCATTACAGGGCATGCTTGGGTCCACAGAGCAAGCTGTAGTAAGCTGTTAGATTAGTTCCAAGCCAAACATTAACTCTCAATGAAAAAGAATCCCAGATGCTTGGGGAGAAAGGGGGTGGATAAGAAATGTTTGCTGCATTACACAATGCACTGGCCAATAACACTACTTGAAGCACGTGAGGGAACGAACCCGGGAGATGTACCTTGCCCTAGATGTTCTAGCTTTATTTCAGGTCTAGGTGTGAAGTTTTGACTTTTCCTCTACCATCTTTTCATGCATTTCGGTACTGCACCAAATGAACAGGGCGTAGCTACAGGCACACTTGCAACAAATGCATTATCCAAATGACCCACTAATTAATAAAATAAATAACAATTCAAAACACAGAACAGACATGTTTGCTCCAGACTCAGTTTGCCCACCAAAAAAGCCCCATTCCTTTGATGTAAGATCAGATAATGATGGTTAGTCTAGGAGGCTGTATGATCTCAAAGCTTATTTAGCTTGTAAATTCTCAGGCAGTCATCATCATTTGTTCCACAGTAAAGACCCATTTAGTGAAGAACAAAAAAAAAAAAAAAAAGACCCAATGGGAACTTACTTGCCTGTTTTTGGTTATTGGGAAGACTTTCATTGATATTCCTGGCTTGGCATATTTTTTCCACTGTACACAAAGATGACAAAGGTCATGCAATAGCATTTAAAATTTCTCATAGAACATAAATGAATCATGACTCATCCATGGGTACAGCACGTTCTTTATTTTTTCTCTCAAGTAAGAGATAGCACCAAGTTTTGGTTTGCAGCTGCACAAATGGATTATGAAAGATATATCTCCCTGAACATATGTTTCTAAAATTCACAGTGGAACAACTGTACTCAAGTTTTCAAAACTGAGCATACACAAGGCAGTCTGGAAGAATATCAGTAATCTTCAACAGTAAACATCTAGTGACGCATATCTCCAACATGTTGCAATACAGGAGATTAAGACGAAAGCCATCTTCAATTAACAGATCAGTGGTGGCATCTGACCATTAGTCTTCCAAGCATTAGTCACAGTTGGTCAGCATAACAAGACTGCAAATATTAGAGCTCCCATATGTTATGTCTTCACTTGACCCCCACCATCAGTCACCTTTCCCACCCTCCATTGTATTCATGCTGTCACCCTCATCCCCCACGGCAGGGCCAGGGTCCTCTCTCAGGGAGCAAAGGGACAAAACAGAGGCTTACTTCTGTCCCCTACTTTCTTTGTGGTCAGACACATGGCAGCCACTCCAAATAGAAATGGGTTTATCCTGGACAGCCAGGGGCCCCATATCTGCCACCTGCTTATAGCTAAAGCAATGTAGAGAGGAGGGAAAGCACAGCACCCAGGATTAAGGGCACCCAGACTTCCAAGAGAGCTCCAGTACCGTGGCCATCAGCAACCTGGGCACAGCTGCTTCCTCTCTAATCTTCATTTCCAGTGATTTACGGTAAAAATTTTCCCACATGCAGTTCCCTGCTGTAAAATCCATCTGCCTTAAACTTTAGGAGCAACCAGCAGCAGCCTCACCTGACTTTGATGCTCTTGGCTCATCAAACACACTCAGATGCACAGAATTTCATTTATTGCACCACTTCAGTAACTAATGTACTAACTTATTAACTGAAGGAAAAAAAAAAGGAGGGCAATGAAATATCCTACATTTACAGGCTTAGGTAGCTTTCATTTGCTGAAGCAATTTTGTGCTTCATAAATCAAGTTGCATATTTAACCACTTCAGGTTAATCTGTATCAGGGAGCACAGCAGAGGCAGGGTGGACATTTTGGCCAACCTTTTAGCTTCAAGTATTCAATCTCTTGCCTTTCAGCCGACACTGAGGCTCACCCTGCTGTCCTCAGGCACGCAGGAAGTTACAGTATTATGAAAGAGCCGAGGCAAAAAGACAGAAACACAAGCTAATTTCTGTTACGTCATGTAAAGTTTTGTTTAGTACAGACATGAATTAAATTGGCAGATTAATTTAACAGAGCAGAACACAAGAGTGAAAGGCATGACGGCTTGCGCTCCATTTCTGTGTGACACAGAACTGCCCCTATTAACTTCAAATTATCTCCTTTTATGGACTCCAATCTTTTTGTATTTTTCACAACTGTAACTGGATGACGGGTTAAATACTCGGAAGAACACAAGAATGTTTTTCTTCTGCAGCCAACACAGAGAGGGGAATTGCTGAACTCACTGCTTCTATAAAACAGGAAATTATATTTTGGGTGCATCTGATTCACACTGCTTCCCATCGTCACCCTTACACAGACGTGGTTTGGTCCCCCAGCTGCCGTGCCATGGAGGGAACTGGAGGCTCTACCAATGCTTTTGTTCCCAATTTTCCATCTGTTTATTCTAACACACTCATGCTTCTTTAAAGTAAAGAACCTTCCCCAAATTCATATGCCTATAGCTCAAAACAGGTTACTGAGAATTTTTATTTTACAACTATACTCACCCTTCCACCCTCCCATAAACAAAACCAGAATGAAAAGATGCACAGCTATAGAAGGATATCCACAGCTTTTCAAAATCAAAATATCCCACACTATCAGACAGGTATGTTAGTTCAAGCCCACAGGACAAATCAAATTAACAAGACAAATATTCCTTTTCCTGTGTCCTTACCAGCACAAAGTGGAATAGGTGCCTAGTCCATAAGCAATGGCCAGGCTGGATGCTCTCTCCATCTGTCACTTTAATTGCTCAGAAGGATACTGGGAAGTGAAATGTCTCTCCCTCCCTTGTTTCTACCTTTGAAAAAATCAAAGGCAGACAGATAGCTGAGAATCCAGTCTTCACAACACCAGAGCCCAGCACTGGGAGCAAGTGGTATAGAAAGTTCATTAAAGCTCAAGAGTGTATCCACAAAACAAATAGAGGAAAGCAGCAAAGCAGGAGACTACACAAAGGCATCCTTTCTCTCCTCATCTGTTGGAGCCATCTCTCACCTACAAAAGCAACTCTGCAGGCACTATTGCGCCTGGAAGTTTTAACTTTCTCTGCAATTCTTTCATCTAAATACAAAATAGGGCTCAAACTACAGAGGTGAGGAGGTTCAGTGAAACAAAGAAATCATTTGCACTTAACTGGGGTTATTCAAAGCTCAAGCCTCTCAAACAGTTTTAGAAGCACTTGTTCTTCAAAAGACCGTGTTTCTGTGAAATGACTTTCAGGCCCAAATGTCCTGCATCTCAATGAAATCGGGCCTGTGCAAGATTCAGATTTTGACCTAAATTTGTAAAAAAATTTTAGTTTAACAATAATCCATTTTAATACTGAAACTCATTTATAACTTTCCTGAAAAAACAAATGCATGGCACTATAGTACGGAGGTGCCACACTCTTCCCTTGGGATATACTTTACCCCATGCAATACTACTTGGGATCCAAAGTAACTTCATGGGTGAATGATTAATACTTTATCTGTACAATATTTTTGCTTGATTTTTCCCTCAACTACACAGATCCAGCAGAAGTGAGGTGATACAGAGGAAGGATGTTGACAAGTTTTGTCATCCTTGTCGGTGCATCCAAACCAGGTGCCTGAAAATGGAAGTAGACATTTCAACGGCACTTTGACCTACTTGGTATGTACAGTAAATAACTGGAAACAACATTCACAATTCCTCCTTGTGGCATTGCTTAACCAAAACTGAACAGGCCTGGCCACATCCCCAGCCAGGACAAGGGATCACTGGCACTGCTCATCTGCGTACCGTTCTTCTGGGGTGGGCAGGACTGACAACTGAAACCGTGGTCACCCCTCAATGCCATATCCCACTGCCGGAAAGCAGGACAAACCACTTGGCAAGTCCAGAGCCTGCTCCTTCTTATTGCTTCTGCACTTCAAAAAAGCTGGTTCACAGCCATGAAAGGATTTTTACAGATTCCAGAGCATCACAATAAATCTCTTCATCTTCTGCTTCCAGTGTATGGTATTTTTTTTATTTTGCCTTCTCTAACACATAAAATCCATTTATACACATTTTATTTTAAAAATGAATGCCACCCAAAACCATTGCACATTCAATATCCTGAAAAACAGCTGAAAGAATTACCATGTTAGAAACACGATGATAAAAGGAAGACAAAGTTTAAGATTTATGTACTGCAGAAGTCATACTCTATCTACCTATTTCTCATCACCTACAATCAAAACTGTTCTACTGTGAAAACTAGACATATCTGCTAAAAAATACATGTACTACCTCACGATACAGATAGCCCAGATTTCGGTAGAAACATAGCCTGACCCTCAGTGCACACACACATGCACAGGCATCTCTTGCTATGAAATTGTGAATGGAAAATTAGAAGCAAAGAAGCTAAAGGCAGAGCTAATAACACAGATGTACATTAGCAGTCTGAGTCTAAGAATGTAAACTTACTTAGGGTGAAAACAAGATTGGCATTATATTGGCATTACTTCACTTTAGTACTGTTGCTTATTCTGTATATCTAATTCCTCACATAAAGCTTGACTTTGTGCTAAATAAGAAACGCCTTTGCACTCCACCAGCAGGCTCTGTCCATTTTACAAAGAGGGAACATCCATTTATTTCATCTAAAGGTCAAAAGTGAAATGCCTTTGGGAGATCCCATGCAACCTTAAAATAAAAGTCGCATTCCTAAACTCCGAACTATCTAGAATGCAACACAATGTCATTATTATTCCTTTGAAAATGTAAAACAATTAATCATTTATATTAAAAGCAAAACTCTTTAAAAAGAACTGGTCCTAAAAACCAATGAAATACCAACAGTGAGAATTTTAAATCTTGCTATTCAAGAAGTACAACTTATTTTCCTTGCAGTTTTATGCACTATGGAAATCACAACACCCATAAATGTTTAAAAGACATGACGTAATTCTAGTATTTGTTCACTTTGAATAAAAGGAAAACAATTCTTATTCAAACACCAACAGTAGCCAAAGCAGCCAGTTCCATAATTCCTCAAACTTTTTAGTGATTCTTAATAGACTGTGTTTATGCCATGATACCTACCTGCAACTATTCATCAATATTTATGGACCCCATTTAGAAAAATCAGAACACAGAACTCCAGGGGAGCAGAAGCTTCCAGCTGTCAGGTTTCTTAGAGCTTCCTTCTTCATTTCTAAGTCCAGTGTTCAAGATCTAAACTAAAGCTCACTGAAACAACAGGCAGCTTTTTAGTCCTTGTAAGCTTTGAAAATATTGACTGTGCAAGCTATAAAACACCTGCTGCAACATTACACTCAACCTTCCTAATTTTTCCCTTCTAATGTATTTCTGCTCAGCTTATTAGTAGATTGAAAACTATACCTTTCTTTTTGTCCTAAAGGCTATATAAAATTACATCACACTGCTTATCCAGCTTCAAAGTGTCAAATTACTTTATTCAGAAAAGGCATATAATGATCTTTTTGGACAACTTAAGACCTTTTTTTTAATTAATTACCACTTTAAAGAGATAATTAGAACAATCTCCCAATACACTGTGTGGTTAATACATGCATAATGCACACCAGGTTTATGATGACTTTCAAAGTGCTCACTGCCATCAGTAGACGCCTGGGGCTACCTGCTACCAACAGTGCACAGAAGGCACCACGTGTAGGAAGACATGTCACAGTGCCAACGCTGATCTTCTGAAAGATACTCTCTAAGGAGAAATATGCTTAGGAAAACCTCAAGTTTCACACAGTTAACAGTAATATACAATTTTCTATTACCACAGATAATTCAAAACAGGTTGCAAAAACCTCTATCTGTCTACACAAGGCCTAAAATAACCATATTGCTGTTTCACCATTGCTTCATCTGCATTCATAGATTTTTTTTATTCTCCAGTTGTTTCAACACAGCTTTTAGCTAGTTTTAAAAGCTACATATTTGTGACATAGAAAGCAGGTTTGCAAGGAAGTCCTGCAGCATCTGACCTTTCTATTTTCTCACGGCAATTTTAAGCGTTGAAGGAGACAGAGATAAACACAACACAGAACCCCGCCAAAGCAAAAGCCCACGGAACTATTTCCAGGGAAAAAGACAGTTGCTCCACGAACTCTTCCATGTTTTCAGACATATGAATTGTATCTGGCAATAGTTCAACAGAAAGGAAGGAACACCAAAGGAGGAGCACAAACTAAGCATTTGTAATCAAACAGATTAAGCAGCTGTAAACTGGGAACTCCTGCTCATGAGCAGTTAAAAGGGCAAAACACTCAAATATATACAATGCTAACATCAAACCTGTAGTTTGCTGCCTACTCTTTTCCTCCTTAACACAGACAAAGCTTGTAGGACTGCCAATATATGCAAGGTCAAATGGTTTCATGGGAAGAAAGATGCATAAGACTGAAACGACAGTCAAACACATGGGGACTGGGCTATTAGGGCACAAGAACAAGGAGGCAAAGGATGACAGGTAAGATAAACAGATAATGTAAATGGAAAGTAACCAGTACAGTCAGGTGAAAGACATTGGACTGAGAAAATAAGAAGGAAGAAGCCGAAGTGCAGTCTCTTTGGTGGAGCAAACAGTAGTCTGGATGAGACACAGAAAAATGAATTTCCATTTCACTACTGCCTTCAGTAAATAACTGTGAAGCCTTTCATAAAGGATTTTACACACCACGTCTTTCTCCTGCCCTGAGAAAGTGATGGAATAAATGAAACCAGTAGGGAACTGGTACCTCTCATCACAATCTCTGTGACATAGCTACACTTCATAACTTCAGGATTGGGGAAAAAAATTTCTTTCTTGAAAGAGTAAAAATGGAAAAATGATTACTTTTTCCTTTTTTTAATCAACTCACTTTGTTCTTTGAATTATTTTTGGAGGTTTTAAATCTACAATCTTCTCCTTCCAAGCTAAAGCAAGTTAGGAAATGTAAATTTAAGGTGTTCTGTGAGAGCTCCATACAAGCCTGCACTGAGCAGAGGGTTCCTTTCTTCTCAAGCAGCTCTTTCGCTCTCCTGACAGGCTGCAGTCATTAAATTACTATTGCTCTGAGGCAACCCAAGCCCTCCACACCAGACTGGCCTGGCCAGGGTCACATCACCCTATCTGCCTTGCATTTTTCCTGCCTGGCAAGCCACACCAAGGAACTCTCTGGTAAAAAAACATTTATCGTTTCTGAAAATAGGTATGAACTCTGAGAGAGCATGGCTATCCTTGGCCAGCACCAGCCCCACTCAGACCCATTTAATATGGAGAATATGAAATCTCAGCACTAGGCTCTGCAATCCTGAAGCAGACAGCCTGCACATCTGCTGCTCAGTTGCTGCTGTAGTGGAGGATGCACAGAGAGCTGAGACAGACAACTGGAAACATATTTCCTGGTTAAGGCAGTTGAGTGATGCCCTGGAGAATGGGATCCAGTCCCTGCCTCTCCCATGAAATCAACTGAAGATGCTGCACAAATCATTTCCACACTTTTCACAGGCAGTCACTAATTACACATTCCCCATTTTTCCTACGTGTTTAGTGTTGGATCTTTTCTCAAACCAAAGATCTCAAAGTCCTGGCTTCAGCTGAAGTTACTGTGTTAAAAGCAGACTATGAAATGCTACTGAATGTTAATTAGGAGGTACTTTTGACATTACCTTCTCCAGGTTTCCCTTCCCCAAAGAGTCATCAAATATCTATGAAATCTTTAGGAAAGGTTAAAACACCACTCTGGCTTGCACAGACAAAATGGGATGAAAACACTGAGTGCAGGAATACACAGCCTCCTTCCTTCTGGGCAGTATGCTTATAAAAATCAGCACATGCTTTCTCAAAACATTCAGGTATTACTGTGATAAATGTCATAGGAAGCTCATTAGAAGCTGAATGCATTTATTCTGCCTTCAAAGCACAACTTGATTATTAGATCTTAACCTAAGAGTGAAGAGTCAAGCAAAAAGTCATGCATCTTCCCTTGCTCAGCGAGCACATTCTGTTCCACGTATTGAATAAGATGTGATCCTGTGAAATCCATCAAGCAATTAAAGGCTAGAATGATGCAAAAGGGGCCCATGTTTAGGTTGCACAGAGCTTGACTATGAAAACAGAATATTTCTTAAGCATTTTCTCTGTATGAAGACATATTAATATGTCAGCACATGGCTAGTGGTGAGAAGGAAGTGCGTTTGACTACACATCATGCACTGAATGGCCACTGCCACTCTATATGCAAGCAGACTAGAGAGAAAGCAAGGCTGCAGTTTGCAGAAGCCAGTTAATAGCTGGCTGTGACCAGAAGGTCAGCCCCACTCATCCTCCACCCCTGCTCTAGGTCAGTCCAGCTCTGATGTGAAACCACACCTTGAAGCCGTGGTTAGCAGAGTTTCTGCAGCACAGCCCCAGTCCCTGTTGCTGTTAACAGCTGCGGTCTGGCCCCGCTCCCGCTCCCTCTCCAGTGCCAACAGCAGCCGTCATGCAGCCAGCCCTTCCAGGAGCCAACGCTGGGAACCAGCCGGGCTCAAATGGGCTATAGCTCACAGCAAAACGATCACTGACACTGACATACAGGAGAAAAAGGAGTGGAAATGTCTCTTTTGGCAGCCCTGTGGGACACAGCCACTTTAGCATCAGCCAGCAAGTCATTCCAACCTGCCTCCCTATCCTGTCCAACCCTGTTAAATTAATCACAAAGCATTTACAACAGAGACCAAAAACCTTGACTGCCAATACCTTGCTGGTGTGGTTAACTACCCTCCTAATCCTACTACAATGGCAGCACGAAGGCTTGCTCAGAAGGCTGCTTGTTCTTATTATTCTTTAGGGAAAGGCAGCAGATCTTTTTCCCCATCAATGGGTTCTGCAATACTTACTTCACTGCTACCTGATATTACTGGGGCAAGGAGCTGACAGTGGCTGGGAGCTCTCCTATTCAACTCCACATGGAAAACTGTCTACAAGCAAAAAGTAGTGCTTACAGAAGTCAAGCCACATCCATTCTTCACTTTATAGTCACATTTATATTTCAATTTTTTTTTCAGAATATCTTAAAAAATTGCACTTTCAAGAGAAAATGAGAAGTCAACTGACTGGATTCTTGCTTCGCATTTCCATCTCAATTTCTGTATTTCAGCACATGAACACAGAAAAATTTATTTTCATAGTGACGCAATAGAGTGATTTAATATTTGTAAGTGCATTTAAGACAGGTAAAGTATTTAAGAGCTCACCAAAAACTGCAAGTATTGAGGAGAATGAAGAACAGAAGCTGTCTGCTGTACTTCCTAAAATAGATTGATATGAACTTTTCTAAATAAAAAACACCCAGAGATGCCTAAAATTTTTGGGATTATGTGTAGTTTCATGCCTTTTATTCTAAAACGCTACATTTACCTCATCCGTTCTTCAACTGGTGGAGCACACATCAAGTACCCCTGAGAGACAAAGTACTACAGTATACAGATGTGCCTATTTTGGAAGCAGTTGGATCACTTTTCCCTACGAGGTCAGGGTTTTAAGACCAAAAGAATAGCTCTACTGTTTGTTATCCAGCTGAGAACAGCCTGGATTCCCTGTCTTGTTCAATGCTGTAAATTTAACTGTAAAGAATAAAATCAGTCCCCCCTAATTTCAATTAGCAGTGGGGAAGAGGAGAACAGGTAACACACTCTCCTATAATGACACTAAACTTTCTACAGTTATTTACAACAATCCAAAGCTTATCATTTTTTGGCAAGCCTTTCCTTTATTCATTTACTTCATTTCCCCTTCTTTCACTGGAAAGGAATTTCATGTTAAACTGGAAAAAAAAAATTAAAAAGTTATAATTTCCATTTCCAAAAGACTATTTTTAATCATTAAAATAAATTTATATGGAGATCTTGGCTGTTTTTACCTCATAAAAACTGGCGGGCATCATAAGGCATGCAGGTTTAAAGCTATTCTGTCTTACTACTTTTATTTTCCTCCTCTACCTTTACTCATCTAAATAATTCTGTGAATACTTGCCTTTTCTGGTAGAAAAAAACAAGATTTTTCTATTTTGGGGTCCTAAGTAGAAACAGTTTAGAAAATATGCTTTTAAATATACTGTAATTAAAGTTAGGAATTACTTTGTGCTCCAAGAGGATCAGAGAGACACAGCCAAAATCACTGGATGGAAATCCCAAGTTAATCTGGTGCACTATCCTGAGCCCATGACAAAATTATCCTTGATCATTTGTCTTTTTTCCCATTCTGATATTTAGCCTCCGTATTTAAAGTTTTTGTCTCTGTGGTTACTGCAGAAACACCTAAACTGAGAGCGGCAAGGGCCAATACAGGAAAAAGCTTGGCAACCCATAGTTACATGTTAGGTCATGAGGGCCAGTGTGCTGCCAACTTTTGAGTGTGTGAACTCCTTTTATTCCTGAAGCTGATGATACTGAGAAATTAATCTTCAATCTCCATCAAATTCATTTTTATCACACACTTCCAAGCTTTGTATAACCCCTATCACAGACTATCACACAACTTACTTATATCTTTGAAGATCAGGAGGTTTTGTTATCCTTACTTCACTTTTAGGAAAGGGAGACACAAGCAAGCTAAAAATACTGCCTTAGGGCTGCCAAAGCAGCCTGTGGCAAAACAGGGACTGGATTTCTGCTCCCACACGTGCAGTCAGCCACATTCATCTGCAGCTGCACTGGATACTGCCTGCAACATTTCCCTCAGTCCACCAGATCAGCTCCAAGCTCACCTTATCCTTGGACAGGAACAGGATAAGCAGTTGAACAGCGTTATGGAGCTAGAGATCCATGCTATCTGTCAAACAGGGTATCCAGGCAGCCAGCTGGAGCTGCTCAGGGAGGAGAGTCCCTTCCATGCACCAAAGGGAAAAGGGGAAAGGCAAAGGATGGTACCAAGTTGGTACTAGGCCAAGCTTCTTACAAATATACCAGATCCATCCCTTCAGGCGGCAGTACCTGAACCTGTTTGCAATTCTGCTTGTAGCTGAGAGAGCAGGTGAATGTGCAGTGGGAGGGGAACCACTGGAGACGCAACGATCGGACTGGAACTTTCAGATAAAAAATGACAGCCCTCGTGGGGTTTGTGGCACATGCTGTATGTCCAGAGGCAGCATTGGAGACTTACTTCTGAAACAGACACTTCACCTTTGGATGGGATGCAATGTCCATATCTCCATATCTAAAACGGTCTGATGAACACGTCAGTGAACAAAGTGAAATGCAAAATAAAACCTTAGCCTGAACAGTGAGAAAGTACATCATTTAACTTGAAAGAACAGGAAAAAAACCCCACCATTTCATTTTTACCACTGAATCAGAATACAGGCTATGACAATTTTATTGGCAAGGGAAAAGACATGCGTTGGAACTCTTATTCTTCTTTGATTATCTATCAAGATTCTTGGTCCTCACTTAGATATGAGAGGTCTCCACAGGTTTTAAAGGTGCTGGGAGAGAGGGCAGGAGGGTATCACACTTTTCCTGAAGAAAAATAAAACAGAATGAGGGGAAAGGAAAAGAGTGTCCGCAACAGACAACTGCTTATCAAAATGAGGTTTTATCACCATTATGCATAATGCATCTCTTAGTCCCAAAATGAGTGAGCAGTGCTAGATATGTTTGCATGAAATGAAGGATAAAATACTTTTGAATATTACATGTAATACTGAGGAGGTTCTACTAGCATATACTTCTGTGAGTAGGCACCAATGGCATATGTCTAGAAGAGAGAAAAAGAAAATGCTGAAAAAGATAAAGTGTCAGTATTAGTATCATAACTTCTAACAGAAATGAAGATTTCAGAAACAAGTACATGCACAGGTACTTCACTTTATAATAAAAATAAAGGAGATGCTTCTGGTAAAAAAACCTTAGTCAAGAAACAAATATGCCAATACACAACAGCATGCTTTGCACAGGACTGAGAATAGTACAGATTGCAGTGTACAGGAATGGTTTGGCTGATACTGCAGGTTCCAAAACGAAGTTGTTTATTGAAACTATTTATAATTTCAGAAAGAATTCTGATAAATAGAAGTGCAGTGGTAATACTTTTTCATTACCCTAGCAATTACTTGACCACCTATTCTAAGACAAAAATATATAATGCATATTTCTTTTGCCTTTTCTCCAATTTTTTCTTTCCAGCATTTCTTGATAAGGCCTGAAAAAAACCCAAAACCGAAACACACAAAAGAACCAAAAGTCACCTTTTACTCCTTTTGGATTGCCTTTTTTTTTTTTTCCAAAAAAAGCCTATGTAGTGCTGCATTTCACAAGGATTCTAAATGCTGTGATCTGTACCAGCTGTCAGTGGTCCTTAAGGATAGAAATAATATACCTGCTGGGCACAGCCACAAAACTTTTGGGTTTCAGTCAACCTTACATCCTTAGTTTCTCTTTGCGGCAATCACCTCTGGACTAAAAGACCACCCGGTAATCCATCTCCTTTGCAGTGTTAAGAGTTACAACAAGGAGAAAAACTTAGGCTACCAAGAAATACATCCACCACCTTTGAAGCCAGATTGAAGTGTTCACTTAACAGCGGGAAAAATTAAGCCGAACTATACAGAAAAGGTTGTCTTGTACTCTACCAATAACATTCTAGAGGATGTCTCTTTGTTAATGTCTTTATTACTTTAAAAAAATAATCTCTTTGATGACTCATCCGAGAGCCTGAGGAGACACTTTTCTCTTGGTAGTTTACCTTGATCACTACACCTAAGTAGTTTCTCACCTGTCAACACATCCAGAAACTTTTAATGGTTTCCCAACATTAGACGATAACATATATTTTCATGTGCTATATTTTAATTGACGGAGTTTTTAGGAAATGATGATAGGCTCATCATCACTAAGCCCCAACAATGAAACAAACATGAAAAAAATGAAGCAATTACAGACATGACATTGGACTTTCAGTTTAAGAAAAATGGCAAGGCTGGTTATAAGGGAGGAAAATAGGCACAGAACATCTGACCAGCCTCTATTTTCCATCTGTAGGCCTGTTAAGATAAAATCATCCTCAGACAACCATGAAACTCATTTTCACTCTGCTGATCAACACCACTAACCTACTTCTCTGCATGTAATAATTCTTCAGTGACAAAAGTAATTTCTCATGCCATAAATAAATCATTGAAACGCCCTAAGAGTAAGAAAAGATGCATAGATCTTACAGACATTTTCTGGCTTTTTTACAGCTTGTTCCCTCCCTTTCTCATGGCCTGTAGGTTTTGAAGGGGATGCAACTGGCATTGCTCTGGTCCCTACTGCAGTCAGCTGGAGAGTTCAGCTTCAAAGGCAACTTGAGGCAGGGATGGAGCAGCGCTACCACTTCAGGCTCTACTGGAGAGCAAAGCTCTCCAGTCCCGGCAGGACAGGCAGTGATGGACTCTCACTGGACATCCTTGAGCTCACAGCAAGCAGATGCAACTGCCAAGGGTCTGACTTGGGATGTACAGCCCACCAGCTGATATGCACTCCTCTGCCTCTCCCGTGGGATGATGGGCAGCGGGTGCTGCTGCTCATCCTGCAGGAACACATCTTTGCTGCCGGCCAGTCCAAGCCTCAGCAGCTTCAAATGCAGGTGCTGACAGCAGGCAAAAGGCAAATCATGTTGATTCACCTGCAAGGCTTAATGTGTAGGAGGCACTAGCCAGGAAAGAAAAGCTGGCATATCTTTTCCATGCACCACAGTAAAGCAGGTGTAAGGAGCAGGCTGGAATGCCGTGTGTCCCCCAGGGAGCAGGGCACACACAGGAAGGCACAGGGGAATGACAAAGTGTAGCCATTAGTGTTACCCAGACAATATACTTAGAAATTATTTCTTCACCCAGCTGCTACCTCAGCACTTTATCATAACAAGCAAAGTGCCTTGACTCTTCTACAGTCCCACCCCTTTTCCACCTTCCCAAACAAAGGCAGGTAAATAACCAGTCTAAAGAAGCGGATGGCTTCTCCAAAAACAGACCCAGTCTTACACTTAATGGTTCACTAAATAATTCCTGCAGCCAGTCAGATATTGTAGCATCAGCACAAAAATTTAATCAAATGACTAATTCCTATCAATTATATCACTTGATATTGGGCTATCAGGGTAATAACAATTGGTACTCAGGGAAACACACAAATCACTATCCATCATCAGTGACAACTGTGAGATAGGTTAATTATGAATGTACATCATAACTTTGCCTTTAGCATGGTGTGACTCAGATTTTAAAAATGCAGCATCCATCTAATACCATAAATCTAAACACAGGAATTCTGAACTTCATGCTTTCAAACACAGCAAACAATAGTGACAAGAAACAGATTACTTTACATGCAAACTTACAAATTCTGTTTTAATGAGTGGTCTTAGAAAAAAGCTTTACATTTTACCTAATATTCTAGAAATTCATCAGTTGTCCTCAAATAGGAAAAAACTCATATAAGAGGCTTACGCTTTAAGCACATCACAACATTCAATTATTTTCGGTGTACTTCATACAATAATATGTACAACTTTGCAAAAACCTCATTCTGTTTTCAAGACTGATTTGATATGATTTATAGATCTCAGGATTCTGAAACATGAAATATTTTTCTAGACAGCTGAACCACATTTATCAGAAAAGTAGGAGTATTATCCAAAACAATACCCGATATGACATAATCACATGTGCAGCTTCCCATATAAATCAATTTCACAATTTCCCTTGGACAATACAGACACACACTGTGCCATGTGCAAACCCGTCCCATGTAATTGCCCATTACTGTTCCAATCATGGCATGCTTTTAAAAGAGCCCAGTGAGGGAAACACAGAACTCTTCATATTTTGGCCATGAAATGTTCAGACTTTAATCTATGATATTGAATGGGGATTTACCAAAAACAAAGAACTGCTTGTGAACCACGTGGTACAGGATAACAGTCCAGCTAAAATAAACCTGAGTTCAACAGAAGACACTCGGTACACCGACTGTTTTGGCATTGCATTAAGTTCTGCATGCTGCTCTATTTTGCAAGTTAAATTGATTCTATTTAATTGTAACCACCAGGACACTATTAAAATAAAGGATATTGATGTATTGACATTGAACAAATATAAAAAGTCTTCCACTGAAATAGAGGCCAGACGTGCAGGTCTGTCAATACACAGATGTGTCTTACATTGTGTAAGTAACTAAAGTTGTGCACAGTATTGGTGATTTACAAACTCTGGACCAAAACCATAACGTGCCAGCTACACAGGGACTATGTAGATGCCATCCTAGGTCTTAACACAGGGTCAGTTGGTCTTGCGACTATCCTACTTGCGTTTTGGACACTTGCACTTTCTGCAGACCTGGCAGCATTCAAAGTAGTGTATCTAGAGGATTAAACAGACCTTTTCCTCTGGCTTACACATTGCCAAATCAATTCCAGCACCAGCAGCTCCTGTGGTATCGATGAGAAAGTTTTTTTGAATGCAAGGAAGGCATTTAGAACAAACATCTTTTAGCAGGTGTATATTTTAGTGTGTATATTACCTTCCCAAAGGCTGTGGGAACACAAATCGGTATAAGGCAATCACTTCCTAGACTTGCTCCTCTAAAGATTTTATTTGAAGGCACTAAAAAGAAAACATGATTCTTATAATGACAGCACACAGAAGCATTCTCACAAAACAATCTTTCTAATTTTTGACCTGTGCAGTTTTTTGGCTTTGTCCTGTCACCATTGTCTTCTTTGGTCTCCTCGGTACTCTAGAAAAAAACCTTTCCACATTCACAGCCCCTTTGACTACCCTAAAAATCAATTAAATGGAAGCTGAAATTATTAGCAACTTTGAAGAAATGAGTCTGCACCTGACAGGACAGAAGGCACTGAGCTACAATCACTGCAAGGTTAGCAGTTGCCAGCCTGCACATCTGAGGGGCTACCATTCAAAGCTTTTCCATGCTTATGACACATCCAGTCCATTTAAAATCACAAGCTCTGTCCCAACCAAGCACATAATTCCTGGAAAATGCATTAGAAATCAGCATCCACTCTTTGTCTGACCAGTGTGAATCAGAGCACATTTTCAAAGGCATATTCCCAGAAAGATGGATCTACTTTTCTGCCTGATTTGAACTATTATTTTGGCATTCCCAAGTGCATGAGCCAAGATATTATTTAACCCAATGACTTTAGGCACTGGTACAACATTTGCTGGATCACCAAGGTCCATACAGGGAAGTAAGTTTTAAAATAGTAATAGAAAGTCACAGACAGTAGGATTACATTGCGTAAGAATTGACAGCAGCAGAATCCATGTCTGAGTCTTCTCCCAGCTGATATTTACCAGTAATGATCACAGAAACAACCCCTTCCAGGCTGGGACTGCCAGCTGGAGGGTCTTCTTAACTGGTGGCAGCGGCCAGGAGCCAGAGCCAGCTCCCACAGCTGTTGTACAGCTAAGAAAAACTAAGTGCAGGGCTCTAGCACTCAGTTCTTTCCCTTTTCCCTGACCTTTTTTTTCGCCCTGCTTTCTACTCTGGCCCCTGGAGATGCGCCATGAAGCCTTGACTCCTCAGAATCACTGTGCCATTTAAAAAACGAAAAAAACCAAACATGATGAAAATATAGACTTGCTAGGATAATGTTAAGCTTTTTACTTTCTTCTCACTTTCATTTATACCTCTTGCTGTTCTCTGCTTTTCTCTAAAAATGTTCACGTTGATTCCAAAAAATGCAGCTGTTCTTAACGAAGATAGTCAATGCACTTCAGCTAAAATAAAAAAGTTTCAGTAAAAAGTTACTCATCATTTTCTCAAGTAAAGCTGTTACTTTACAAGCATTTACATAGCTTTAGATTTCCTTGCCTATTCTAACAAACTGCTAAAAACACACGTGTATTTACAGCTAAAACGTCTTTCGAGTTTTGGGCACAATTAGTGCTTGCACATGTATCTTGGCTTTTTGGCAGTCAGAGCTCATCCTTCTTTTATTCTGCTAGCAGATAACTGACTTGCCATTGCCATAAAAGGGGCAAGCTTCAAGTACAATATGAAAATTCCTGGAATGCTTGAATCTACCCTCATGTAGCTGATTTTTCCCTTAACATGTGCAGTATGAATACAAACTATTAATGCACTAATTTTTCTTTAAACTTTTGTTTTAATTCTTTACAGCCCCATCAGTCCATACCAGTGTAATTTTTCAGCCTTATTTGGGTTTCATTACAATCTTAGGATTTGTTTCAATGCTTTTAGATTAACAAATATTTCAACAGAAGTCTTCAGTAGACTAGAAAACAAGTTTTCTTCCACTAGATAAACAACCGGACTAACAAGACCAAAGGACTTACAATATCTAGTCAGCACATAGCTATCCAGTGAAAATGGGCTCATTTGTTCTATCCCTTAGCTACAACTGAAACATTTGTCATGACAAAGAAGAAAAAAAAAAA
>VZTE01003001.1:0-26143 GCA_013397775.1 Eulacestoma nigropectus
TTCTCTTGGGCATTACATTTTTTTCTAATTATTAAGTTTCACCAATAAACATTTGTCTAGGACTTTAATTTACAGTGGCAAAAAGGTTTATCTTTTACTTATGTTGAAAACACAAATCACAAACATCTATGGATTAACAAATGTAATGCACTCATGGTAATATTATTTCACTATTTAACAAATGACATATCTTCACATAAATCACTAAGAAGCAAAATACCTTAGGTAAATCTCACATATTAAAGGCATTATCATTTTTTTATTACCGTTTTAGAGTTTTATGTCTTTACCATCTTCTCCTGATCTTATTAAATTTATCAAGCCAATAAAATTATGAAGGATCAAATTAGCATGTGAGCATAAATCAAACCTCTTCTGTCAAACCAACAGTATACAAAAAAAGCCAAAACGTGTTGCATCAAAGTCATCTCTCTATGTGACATATGTTGAGGCATATATATATATATATATCTATATCTATCTATCTCAGACAGACATGTCATAAATGCAAATTGCAGTAATTTCTGCTCTTTTTTTTTCCCCATTCTAAAATCCATAACGATTTTTCTCAACCTGAGAAACACTCTTTGCAGTTGTTGTGGCAGATCTTTTCTGTGTTAGCCATGCTTCTGTAAGAACTTGACTAGAATTGCAGATGAAATTTCTAGTTTATGCAGGACTTGCACTGGATGAAATGTGTAACATTCTGTAAAATTATCTAAATTTATATATGTGCTTATTTATGTGTGTGCGTATTCAAATGTACTGCAATTTCCTGGCTACAAAGTATTTTTTCTGTTGTATAGCCTACAACTTTCTGTAAACTTTTTTTCAAACCCTGGAAAAACACACAGTAAATTGAAAAAAATTAAAGACAGGAAGTAACTGATGTAGAAATAATTTGAAGTATTTATTGCTTTTCTGCCTACAACTTATTCTTTTCCTTTTTGTCTATTCTTTGTTTGAGTAAAAAAATTATCAGGATACTATGAAAATTCCTCTTAAATATAAAATATCCTATCACAAAATAAAAATGTAATAGAAACGGTTATTTTTTGCTATACATTGACATGGCTTTTTAAAGCAAATAACAGAAGGATGATTGGAAGACGTTTGGGCTCTGGCAACCTACCACTGATGCAGAGCTCTTGTGGTGCCACTTGATCACCAACTTCTCCTAAATCCTGAGAGCAAGGATAAAACAACGCTGGGCATAGCAGGGCTCATCTTCAATCTACTGATCTTTGCACTATGCAAGTTATTCAGTAATAAGCCTAAAAGAGCCTAACAAAAAGTAGTGTCTGTTTTTCCATCTGTAATGTAAGAAACAGGAAATGAAGACATGAGGCTAGTTATTCTACCTGGAATATCCTACCTGTAAGGCAGCATTGGTTTGTCCCATTCAAAGGAGATTGTGACAAGAAAAGGAATAAATCCTTTTGTCTTTCTCTCATCTGTCAATTTCTATACCATCAGATGAAGGCCACTTGAATTTTGGGATAATCAGGAAACCAAAAGGGTTGGCTGAATTTAACATCATTAAACACTCGCACAGACATGTAGAAGCATTCTACATCAGCCTAGCTGCTGATCTTTTCCTCCTTGTGCCTCTGAAAGGTATGTAAAACAGGTAGTGGCAGAATCGTGTGGATGCTGTGAGTCATCCATTCTGATGGGGTTTGGGCTTGCATCAGTCATTCCTTTCCATGTCCTCTACCCCCACCTACATCCTGAGTCCATGGAGTCACCCTCAAGACTACTTACATTCCTATGAGGTGACCAGGACACAAGTTTTTAGGTACATGTTGGCCAGCCTTCTTGTGCTGCTGCTTGCATGTAGTAGGACATGCAAGTACATCCATTAAGGCAGAAAAGTGTTGAAGCTCATTTTCTTATTTTCTTTTTTTTTTTCCTTTACTTAAAATATCTATGCCAGCCTAAACATACTAAAGATTTTTGAAACCGTTGTCAAGGTTCTGGTTTATTAATTTCTGTTTTCTGAGAAACAAGGATAATTTTTTGACATTTTATTCCTTAGAAAATAACAGCTTTGGTGATTTTTTTTTCCATTTCTTTATGAAGAACTAGTTCTTAATTAAAAGTTATCAAACAATAACTGAATGTTATTTTTTTTCCTGTAAAATTTCTTGTTTTCAGTAAGTGACTTTTTTTTTCTCTGTAAAACAGTGTGAGTGACACTGGAAGAGGGTATTAAATTATTTTATGGACTGAAAATGTATACATTGCAAGTCAATTGAAAAAAGTCCAGTATTTTTAATTATTTCTTATAACTGAACTTTCACTTTTTTGGATCAGTTCCACTACTGTTTGGTTTTCCACGTGGTTTTAGCAAAGGTATAGAGACATTTTTCAGTGGAGAAGGCTGTCACATTAAAAAAAAAAAATAGTTACAATCCCTTTGGTAGGAAAGAGAAAAAGGTGATTAAGATGACAAAATTATCACTACTTCTCAAATTAATTTATGAGAAAAAACTTAGAGATGAAAGTTTTAAGCTATGTACAGGAATTAATATCCAGCATCACCTACACTCTAGAAATTATTCAATATAACTTACAGTGAAAAAGAGTCATATAAAAGTCAATGTTATTGCTCTTCTGCAGGCTTTTGAAAACAAGTGTAGTGCAATTCCTTCATAATATATTTTTAATGAGCAATTTGACCATTAGAACACTTTATTTGTTTATTCAGTTGCTGTTGTCTCCATAACCCACTGTTACTGCTTGAAAGCATAATGACAATACAATCTATGAAAACTTGCCTGCATGAAAAAAAACAGGAATCATACCCACAATAATGTGGTGGTCTCTTGCAATATGTTTTTTTATGAATCCCCTGTATTTCTTCTTTCTGTTTCCCATTTAAAATTTTAGTATTATGTATTACTGATGTTACCAGTTCCTTGGGAGGGAGGTTGTATTTTGTTGTATCTTTATACAGTAGGAAGCACAACAGGCTATTTGTCTAAGGCTCCTAGACACAATAGTAGTGGGAAATAATACTTGTCATTGCCTGCTGTCCCACTGAAATACAAGAAAATTTATATATACAATTTTATTTCATTTGTTTCTTCCTAAATAAAAGTTCAATACCACTGTAAGTCTATAGTAAATTCTATATGCCTGGTAAACACCCTAAACTTACAATAACGTTATTCATAGTATCAAAATTACCAAGAGATTTTGTGTCAATGATATTTAAAGATCATTGTCTTGAAGCAGTAATATAGAATGAGATACAACAGACTGTATGGATTGCAAATGCAACTGTATATAAATGTTTTATATCATGCATAGACATAGCTATTTGATCAGTGAGTACCTGCCATTAAAACTCAAATACAATTATTGACACTGGTGTCTACAGGGTTGTCATGTAGATCAGGCATTCTGCCAGCATTTTGTTAATAACTTTATACATAATTGGTATGTTTATGGCTTTTCCTTTTTCATAATGTAGGATTATATGCTCAGGTATTCAAAGTAAATGACATTCAAGAAGCTGTTGGTGAATATCAACAATTCTTTCCAAAAATGAAAACTGTAGTCTTAATATTTTACCCAGAACTTAAAAACCATATTTTTTTCTGAATAAAATTTTCTGATTTTTAAAAGAACTCTCGGCATACTCTGTTTTCTATATGACCATTGCTTACATATAATCAAACACATATATGCAATTCCTTTCAAAATCTGCATTTACATAAAAATAAAGGTTCACTTTAGTTTCACTTAGTGTTAAATTTCTAAAGATATTTTATCAAGCATAGCCATTAGTACATTATTGTGAAGACAGAAAAAAGTAACTGGTGTTTCCAGAAAGCAAATTTCAAGTGGGAAATTTGCGTGTAAGAGAAGAAAATGAAAACATAAAATTGAAGTTCTCATAGCTGTTGACCACTTGTAACAGATTGAGTTTTGATGCATAATATCACTCAATGTTTGAACAGCTTTGCCCATCTTTTCTGCTTAATAAAAATATGCCTTCTTAGGGCTATTCACTTCAAAGTATTTTTCAATATGTCAATTGTTCTTAGATTTATGTAAAAAATATATTTTTACTTTGCATGTATTTCTCCCCAAACACTGTTTTTACAAGGATATCTGGAGACATATTTCCCAGAAGAGTTTTTCCTCTACTTGACTTTCTCAGAAGAGGTATTTCTTGAAAGAATTGGATTTTTTTCTCTGATTCTGTAAGAAACTGAATGTCGTCATGGGATTTTTTTCACCCTGCTGCTCCAATCCTCCAACAATTCTGTGGTGATAAATCCATTCTAACACTGGCTCACTGGTACAACCAGTACTTGCTTAACTAACACTAGGAAAAAGGTGGATTGTGCACAGGTTGCAAATGGATTTAACCTGCAAAAAGATAAATACTCAGTTTTTACTTGGCAAGGAACTTTTTCCAGATCTTCCTTTACTTGGTCCAAAGGTTATTGCCAGAAACCATCTGCACATGTGAGGTACAAACCAAATGATTCATTGAAGCTTCACCCGATGTGGCATCCTGGAAATTTTTAACAGATTGAACCTTTCCAGAAATATGAAATTACATCATTTGGGGGGAATATCATGCTCTTCCTGAGTGCTCTTCCATACAGTCCTGATACAGGAATTTTTTAATTTTTCAGGATGATTTCATATAAATTTCTAGCATACACTCATATTGACACATTTTTAGTTGATCTAGATGTTAGCCTTCATTGTATACAGGCACATTGTTTCTAATGACAAGTAGAAATACCCACCCATGCTAACTTTGCAGTCTATCTTCCAGGATTTTTCTCCTCCAAGAAAAATATCTATAAGCCAGGCAGATTGTGCTACCTTCTGCTAAACACCTGCTGTTGGCTCAACAGCAAGCGCAGCCAAAGACTCATGCTCATAGCAGACACCTTAACACAGCAAATATCCTTTGGCACTGATGTCAAATGCTCATTGGTTCCCATCAGGAAACCTCATGGTTTCCCTCCAGGATTTATCACCATCGAGATCATTGAGGGAGTTGTGGTGTCTACACAGAAGATGACAGCACCATGTGAAGGCTGTTACTCGGTCCCAAGAGCAGTACGGCTGCTGGCAGCGAGACATGAAAACCAGGCATGTTGCTGACACAGATTTGTGCCACACATCTGCTACATAGCAGCAGAAATATCTCCTCTCTTCTGCCTTTTTGCTTTTGACATGGAATCATGGAAACAGAGACTTGTTTATGTTGGAAAAGACCTTTGAGATGATTGAGTCTAACTGTTAACCCAGCACTGCCAAGTCCACCACTATACCATGTCCTTAAGCATAGCATCCACACATATTTTAAATATCTCCAGGTATTTATCTCCAGAACTCCACCACTTTCCTGGGAAGCCTATTCTAGTGTTGACAATCTTTTTGGTAAAGACATTTTCCCTAATATCACAGAATCATTTAGGTTGGAAAAGACCTCCAAGGTCATCAAGTCCAACCTTTGATCCATCACCACCTTGTCTGCTAGACCATAACACTAACATCCAGTCATTTCTTGACCAATTCCAGGAGTGGTGACTCCACTACCTCCTTGGGCAGTCCATTCCAATGTTTATCAGCCAAGAAATTCTTCCTGATTTCTAGACCTTTCACGAGTTTCCTTTTTTTTTGCTGGACACACTCCAGCACCTCAATGTCTTTCTTGACGTTAGGGACCCAGAAGTGGACAGAGGACTTGAGGTGCAGCCTCACCAGCGAGTGCCCAGTATGGAGGAAAAAACTTCCTTAGTCCTGCTGGCCACACTATATCTGATACAAGCCAGGAGGCCATTGGCATCCAATCAAAACATCCCCTGGTGCAACTGGAGGCTGTTTCATCTTGTCCTATCACTTGCTACTTGGAAGAGGAGACCAATCCCTACCTTGTTACGACCTCCTTTCAGGCAGTTATAGAGAGCGATGTGGTCTCTCCTGAGCCTTTTCTCCAGGCTAAATAACCCCAGCTCCCTCAGCTGCTTCTCATAAGCCTTGTGCTCCAGTCCCTTCACCAACTTCATTGCCCCTGGGGACACAAATGTTTTTATATTCCCTTTTCCAATACAAAAAATTCCCTCTTTCCCAAAGCTTTGTGGGGATTAGTCCATGTATGACTGCATCTGAACTCTCTATTCAGCCTCTCGTGGTAGCTGGGGGAGAAAAGCAGATGTTTCTATAGAGAAATGTTTTACCCAAAGGCTGATGCCTAGAATGGGTTAGATGTATCATGCTTACAAGAGCTTTCTCTGTGTTGATTATAAGCACGTTTGGACACTATGTTCTAAGCAAAGATATCTCCATTGTAGATAAATCTAAATTTCCGCAAAAATCCATTCCACTACGTAACCCTGAATTCTTATTGAACTAGAAAACTTGGACATTTCATAATATTCTGCTTTTTGTACTTCCCAGTCTCCATAAACACTGCCAAAGTAGTAAGAATATGGTAGCACTCTTGCTTTACGAACACTGGTTTCACAGATGCCTTTAAAAGTTGTGTTTGAGGAGATATGGGACACTGAAATAAAGACACAGTCCCTTCTCACCCTGCATGTAGACCTTATGTTGAGTAGCAATTATTTGTCAGCTGTAGGAACAATAACCCTAAATGGCAGAAAACTGATAGCTTTGGTAAAATATTTGAACGTAAGTGTAAGACCAGGTTTCAGCTTGATTTGAATGAAGATTAGATTTGTGGTCTCTGATGCCTTTTGTTTGCCCATAAAACGTTTGTGCTGCAGAAGAAATATCCCTTTTATTCAGTAATACACTTAGTCACTAAATTACAGAAAGACTTGACTCATTAAATATTTACATGCTCTATTTATTATACATTATGTCTTCTGCTGTTAATGCCTCTTTATATTTCCGCATATTTGTAAATGTTCTCAGTTGTATAATGGTTGCACATACTTTTTAGTTTCCGAAATAGAACATCGGTGGAAATGGCCATTGTTTGCATAATTGGAAAGGAAAATTTTATTTTAATGAAATAAATTAGAAATAAGGGCCTTTGAATGAGAACTAAATTGTTTAGTGGTACCACCTGGTATGATGATTTGTTTCAGTAGGGTTAATGAGGTTTTCTCAGGCTTTTGTGGCAGAAGAAGTGCTAAAGCCAATTTTCAGTGGATGAATCAGCTACTAAAATACCAGCTTGACAGTCTTTCAAAACATTAAAAGAAATTGATATATCTCTAAGAGAAAAAGAAGCCATGACACTTTTCTGATTTTAGCTTCCCACCATTTTGTTTTGCATTCAGTCACTGAATTCTTCCATGTAACTTAAGTGGGAAGCTTTAGAGCAGCCTTAAGGTTGAGTAAACAGAAGATAACAACTGAGAATTAGGGGAATATAATTATTTAGTCTTCTGTAAAAAACAGAGCTGAAAAGCACTTATCTCTTCATATATTCTAGACAAACAGATGACTCAGGGATAAGATTTTCAAAAAATACAGGTATTGTAGAAAGCTAGTCTGAATTTTTGGTATTTTGAAGTCACTGATTATGCGTATTCTTGAAACATGTCAAATCTGTTTCAAAACAGATTGCAGATTGTTAGGCTTAGATTCTTAAGGGGTGATAGATACTTCTGCAGGTAAATTAGGAACCAAGTAATTATCAGAACTTCTAACTACCTTCCTCTGTCTCCATAAAACAACTCCAGCTCTGTGGGCCAGTGTAAGTAATATCATGTAATGACTCATACATCTTGATATTTGACAACTATTAACATTCATAATTTTTGTGTACAAACCGGAGTTTTTTTCCTGGTGTCTTGCGTTTGCACTTAGAGCATTGGCACTGCAGAAGAAATGTCCATGTTACTCTCTAATTCACTTTACTGCCACACCTGTATATTGAGTGAGACCAGATGTTTCTGAGTTGCTTTGAGTACAGTTCTGTCGTGATTTGAGACATTCCAAAGCTTTAGAGTGTGTTTTGGAAGCCAGAAACACCCTGAAATCTGCATATAAATTCAGGAGCTGGAATCTTCCTCTCACCTAACATCCAGAGTATCTGGTTCCTCGAGGTTTTGAAAATCCTAGTTCTGAGATTTAATCTCTCTTCAAAACCAATCTTCATGACTGTATTTGAGTCCTACTCAACATGAATTTATGTTTCACGAAGATCCACCTGATAAAACTGAAAAAAGCAACCTGAATTGGAAATAGTGTGCAGAGAGGTTATCTTTTAGGAGGACCCACCATCTTGCAAAGATTCATTATTACTTTTTCATCCCTCCGTCTTCTTTTTGTAATGATCTGTATTGAAAATATTGAATTATGCAGTGATAAAATAAAACTGTGACAATAAAGAATGGATTTGTTGCTTCTGATGAGGTTTTTTTTGCAGGCATGTCTTCTATTGATGTAAATTTAGCTTTTTAAAATAAAATTGTTAAAATACATGTCAATCCTACTCTTTGATGAAAAGATAGAATAATTAAAAAAAAATTTCCCTCTTGGAATAATTTTGCTTAAATTTTGCATTATACTATTTTGTCATGCTGAAACAGTAGCTGAGCAATGAGATATCGTCTTAATTTACAGTCTCAGTCCTTGGATTGCAAAGCTTTCTTCACTGCTTTTAATGCAAAACTTGCATCTTAGAGGATGAATTCAGTAGACTATCAAGGCCAAATCATTTGTTAGTATTTTTCATCTGCCCATAGTTTATTTTAATCTTGCCTTTTGTGTTTAATAAAGTGTTCTGAGGTGCCAACATAAAAATAAAATAATAATAAATAATAGTAATTAATAAAAAAGCTAAACCCAGATACATTCTAATTTTCTCATTATGTGATCACAGGTGTAATATAAACTTGGTGTGGAAGAAAAAGCAGCAGAATACAGTAAAACTTTATTCATTTATACTTGCAGAGCCATCATATTATCAAGCATATGTGAAAACAAGGTATCAGCAAGCTAAAGACTGAAAGTAAATGCTACCCAAGTCCTTGAAAAGCAAAATTCCTTTATAGTGTGAAACCTCGTAAGTAAATTCTCTGTGGAGATAATATGGATTTTAGATACTTTTCAGCTTATTGATATTGCACATGCTGCCACAGAGTACCTTATCAATGGAAAAATATTAAATGTATAAATCATATCAGCTTGTTCCTTTCTGTCTCTGGGCCTGCCTGACAGCAACGGATTGAAGCACTTCTTTTTGTTTGCTTGCTCTAGTTTCTATCTCATTTTCTTCATTTTTTTTTTATAATTTCTTTTATTATTGGAAACTTAAGCCAAGTGCCTAGTTTCACACAGACTCCTGCTGAGAAATAGCTGAACATTTTTGGGGGTTTTTTTGTCATTTATTGTGAACATCCTGTGTTTATTTTTTACAGGCAGTTTCACATCTTCAGGAGACTGCAGATGTGATAAGAGGGTGTTGATTTAAAAGCATGAGAGTGTGTGAGTAAAAGTTCCAATAATTTTTTTTTACCATTTCCAAGGATAACCAAATATATGTCACTATTCCATAAGAATTTTGTTCTATAGCACCAAGACATGATGATGACGATATCATAAAATCATATTGCTGCAACCGCTGTTCTTAGTATTCTCCCTCTGTCAGGAGAGTTAAATTTGCTGCTTTATGTATGAGAAGATTATCAAAGACGAGCATCTGCCTAATTCACAAGAACATCCATCCTTCTAAGGAGAATACAAAGGCTAAAGTTTTTGTTCCAGCCATAGAAAGAAGCATTTTCTCCATTTGTTATTGCATGGCTATCCATGAGCTGAGCAAAATGGGATTGCAAGGCTACACAAATCATACTAAAGTTGCCTCATGCTTACAGGATAGTGAAGAAAAAATAGATTTAACCATCCTTACTACATTATACCACTCGTATTTAGATTCAAATCCTTTTCAGTGGTGAAAAAGTTGTCAAAGATCTCTGAAAAGCAGTATTTCTTGTTTTGCTCAATTACTAATTTGGACTAAGTTCTGCCTTGTAGTTTTTGTAGTTTATGAAATGGTTGCTGCAGATATTAATATTGAATAGGAACATATTAGTATGTATTCACAGTTATTACCTCACATAATGATTTTTAACACTACAAAACTTCCCATTCATCACATGAATTAAGAGTTCATATAGAATAAAAGAATATTATGAAAATTACTGTGTTTGTTCAGGGCTCATTTTTCAAAAGTACTGTTTAGCTCACAGAAAGGATAGTCAGAAATACTTTAAATGAAGATTGCATACCTAAATAATTAATAGAAGATGAACATAAATTGCTTCTATTCCTTATGAATTATTGACGTTTATTTATTTTGAAATATGTAAAATATAGCTATCCAGAAATCTAAGCGTATTCAAAGGTCATTTTATTTGCAAAATTTATGTACAGGGTATCTTATGCCGCTCCCTACATGATCCTGAACAGAAACTTTTCTCATCTCCAGAGTAAGCTCTTTTTCCTATTGCCTCCATTTCCAGTTCCTTTCGTTGGCATTTCATTCCACAGGAAGAAATGAGAAATTTGAATGGAAGGACATTGAAATTGGAACCTAAGAGAGCAAGTTCAAAGTGAAAAATTTAAAATTGTTTTCTTCATTTCTACATTAATATTAAACTTCCAAGAGTCTTAGCCCATATGTTTCAGCTGGTGTGTATTAAGCTGAGGTAAAATCCAAAATTATGGAAGACACTTTTCCTTCAGACCTATGTAGAGTGCTATATGACATACTACTAACAGTATTATTTCTACAGATTTTATTCTCCATGATTGTATTGGTGATCCAAATTGGTGATTTTCTATCCCTTACACTCCTCTGCATTGACTACTGGAGGGGTCATCCTTGCTGAATAAAGCAGATCTTATGGTGTTTGCAGAATATATTCCATATAGGCTTTTCTACACACAGGAAATATGACACACTTTCATGGGGTATTTTTGGAGTGGACAGACCATGAATCAAGAAGAATTGACCTAGTGAGCATTTTTTCAGTTATGAACATGATTTATATGAGCTGCTTGGAAAAGTCTGAGAGAAAAGGCAATGAAAACAAACAAAAAATTCAGCATTTCTTCTGCTCCTAATCTTCCTTAATGTGGCCTTATTAGATAAAGTGATACATTCAGTGTCCTGGTACTGTCCTGGAATGTGGGACATCTGGGTTTTACTTCTTCCTCTGTCAATAAATATCACTCTTTGACCTTGGGCAACTTGTTCTTTGGGCATGTGCCTTCATTTCCAGTTCTGCTCTGTGTATGATATGCTCCTATAGAGACCATATATTGTCTTAGAGATGTACACTGCTTAACATAAGAGAAGATTGAATAATGACGTGTCCGTGGGATGATAAGTTTCTGACTTTTCTGACTTAGAACAGGAGAAGACTTTAAAAATCAAACAAAACAACAACAACAAAAAAAAAAGTAGCAGTTTTGGCCTGTTCGGAAGGACATTAGATTGAAGAATATTTTAGACATTAGAGGAAAACAAGCAAGCTTATGGCATTTTTGTCCCATTAAAAGCTTTCTTTCCTGCCCTCTTTTGCACACACATACACAGGGAATTGTACATGAACCCAAGATATAAAAATAGCCAGTTTCTGTCTTTGATTGAGGGAGAAAGATGCAAGCCAGATTTATTGGCTGTCTAGAGACCTTATGTTCAGTTTTCTCTTGTCACATTCACACCAATTAAATGTGAGAGTTTATATGTTGTCCTATCTGTAAAAATGACAGCCAGATCCTTTTCTGGCTCATTTAATTGTCTCTATGGAATAAGTTCCCCCACCCTGGTATAGAAAAGAGTATTTCATATAGCTAGTATAAAACATCTCTTGACTGAATATTTTCAAGATAAAAATGTTATTCAGAATAAGTGATGTGTGAGAGATGGCTGTATTCCTTTCTCTCAAGTTAGCACAAGTTTTAAAAGGGGAATTGAGAAACACACAAGTAACTTGAAAGTGAAACGCCGTATATAATGCCTGATGTACCTACAAAGATACATATCACAACTTAGTGTTTGGACTAGCTGATGTTGCCAGCATACACAGTTAAGTGCCTGTTGCTACCTGGAATGTACAATTGGAAATGGAAGGTCCAGTGAAGTCATCGTGCTTCAAAATCAAGTGTAAAAATGGAGCCAAATGTTCCAGGTGAAGCAGCTGATCTTCTATATATTTTTAAACCCAGTCTTATTGCAAGACTTCACTCTGCTATTGCACCTACTTTAAATATCTCTTTTAGAGTATTAGCCAACTACACCACAAGTTCAGGCAAGACAAATATTTAGTACATTTCCATATACATGAAAGCGTACAGTGTCTTTTCAATCTTTTTTAGCAGGATTTTGTAAAATTAGGAAAATCAGCTGACAAATTTTAAGTATGGACATTGTTAAGCAATTTTTCAGTTTTTTTCTGACCAGAAAGACTGATGAAGCTCGGAAACTGTTCTTTGTTATAAAATGGGTGTCATAGGAATCTAGGGGATATGGAAACTAGAATACTCTTCAGAAGTCAGAGTAAATATTAAAATATTTAGAAAATTATATAAAATTTGATCTTTGCATAAAACAGTTTCTACATAATCTTCCCTTTTTAGTTTCTCTACAGAGTATTAGATCCATTTTTTAAAGCTGAAAAGAGTGTCTTTTCATTATAAGTACCCCTCATCAAACTCAGTGTCGGACTTCGAATATTGTGTTTTCTAATTTTTTCTAATGATTCCATCTTTGTCATTTTTTCTAATGATTCCATCTTTGATGCTGATTTTCCCCTTCATAATTGTAAATCCAGTCCTTTGTTATTTTGTGACTCCTACTGTGAAGAAAACTGACCTGGCAGTCTGTTACTTGGTTACAAGCTACTGTAAAATGAAAAGATCTAGATTTGATAATATGCCAAATAGAGATTTCTAAGAAACGCTGTGATAGTATGTGCTAATGGTGTCAATGGAATTAATTGTATTTCCAATATAATTGGAGTCATATGCAGTAGCTGTTGAAAGTGGTATATTTTCACTAGGATGCATGATTTGTGAGATTCATGATGATGTCTTTATATACATTAACCAGTATTATATTCAGTTACTGTTTCCACCAGTTTCATAAGTACAGATGAAAATAGGTAAAGGTATCAGAATCTATGTTAAAATACAAACACAATGTGATTATTTAATTATTGTTCTGTTAATTGGAAAATGTCTGCATTTCATCTCTTTTGTTATTGTTGTTGTTTGAAGGGAAGAATAGTGAAATTCTGCACTTTAAAATCACATCTGTGTTTAAAAATATAGGGGTTTTTTTAATATTAACTAGCAAAGTTTTATTGTGACTCATTGTTAACATTTCGTCTAGCTTAAAACTTCCCCATCATTTCTATTTATATATCTGATACATAGATTAAGGTCTACTTTTATTTTTACAAATCCTTTCTGCTTTATTGGAGCAGAGAAGGAGGATGTCATCTCCAACTGCTAAGAATCAACTCTCTGCCAGTTACAGCCATTGAGATCTGCTTGAAGTTAAAATAGATCTGTTCGTTTTCTGACTAATACTCAGTACAGTTCAGTGAACTGCCAAACTGAGAAACAATTATAAGGCTCCTGGAGCAATGCATTACATTTGCATCTTAGATTACTTTGAACGCTTCATTCTTTGAAGCAGTTTTCCACCAAATCAGCAGTACTCCAGCAGGCAACTTATACCTTTCTGGCACTTTCCAGTTGTGTTTATAAAGCAAGCTTTTATTCAGATCATGGACCATTTCAGGAGGTAGACATTACCTTACAGTTTTATCCTAGGTTTTACTTGCAGCTTTGATATTGCATAATGATACAATAAATATTTTTTTTAACTGTAGGCATCCTGTGACCAGTAACTTCCTCCTCGTATGGGTGGGATGAGTTAAGAAATGACCATATTCAATTTCTTGCTTTTTCACTGGCTTCGCTACACTATTGGTACTCATCCTTAGGTTCTCTGAAGAGCAATGCCTCCATGTTAGGCTTCTGTGATTTCATTGACGGACAATAATTTAAAGCACAGTGCCTGCCACAAGGCAGTGCAGGTTTTTAATGGTCATTATCTAGTAATAAACGGTTATCTGAACAAAGGGAAAAGAGTCAAGTGACCTACCCCCTATAATACTTTGCCTTTAGGTCCTGAAAATGCTCCTCTGTGTTTTGAGGGGATTATTTCTTTTCTGGACTAGAAATATACAGGACTCCACCAGAAAGATAAAATATATTGCAATAGGTATTTATGTTAGTGGCTGTATTGTCATAGTTAATGACGCATTCCTGATTTATTCCCTTACTGCAGTGAACAGTCATCTCCTTTTTGAAAGTGGTGACTACAGATGTACAAAACCTATTTATAAAGCATAAAATGCAGGAGGTATTGTCCAATTTTCAGTTTCTAGGACTAAAGAAAATTCTGTGTCTTATTCAGTGTAAAATACTTTGAAAGCAAAGAGCTTGTCCTAATTTTAGCTGTCTTGTTCTGAATTGCTCATGGTAAAAAAATTCAAATGCATTCTCTCTCATTGTGGTTTCCTTTTCTGAAAGATGAAATTTTTTTGTGTCCATAAAACACTGAATTAATCTGATAGCCCACAGTTCCATGGATAATTTATATTGTCCAATATTAGTAAATGAAGTTGACAAAACTAGACAGTCTAGAGCTTAGACTTTATCAATAACAAAGCAGTGTAGGAGATTGGGCTATTCTGTAAAATCTTTGATAACCCACAATTGGACCAATTTGTGGATAATTAATGTATAGGAAGAGGTGGGCAGTGCCACTATGCCAGCTATATGCCTGTAACTTCCTGCCATCACCCCCTGGCATTGCAACAGTTCTCCCCAAACATTATGAGCCTCCACCATCCTGATATTTAGACATAAGTTGAAAGGGAGCCAAAGGATTATGAAACCTCTACTTGCCTTAGTTAAGCCCTCAGTACTATCCTGGACATTCTGACTGGAATTATGACTTGAATCTTTTTTTATAATTTTTCTAATTTACACCCATTCTAATTTCTTTTTTTTTTTTCTCTTCTGCGTTCAGTTGTTTCTTTCTTATCTAAATCCTTCTTTCTGTTTGAAAACAGCCTGAGTTTGCCAGCCAAGACAGTTTTTTGGCAGTACTGCTCTAAGCCTGTGACCAGAAAAGAATTTGAAAGCAGTACCTTAAATGCTTTGACATTGACACATTTTTGCCAGATCTTGAAGCAGATGATAAAACCCCCCGCTATGTCTTTTTCTTTTTTTTTTTTTTTTCTGCAGCAATCATGCAGGTAAGAATCCTAAGCTGTTTATCCTTCCCCTCCTCCTCCCCTTTCTTTTTTTCACCCACCCTTCCCTTTTGTCATTGGTTTCTTCGTTTGTTTTTAGGAAACAGAAATGAATTCCAAGAAGAACAACAGCTCAAGCCCTTCAAAATAAATTTATCTTTCTTTCCAAGAAGGGAGAGTAATTACAGACACTCATACCATCTATAAGACTGTCAAACAGGGTAAGGATTTTTTTTAGAAAAGTGTATCAGTAAATAGAAAAAAGGAATAGAGTGAAATTTCAGCTTAATCCTTTACATCACCATGTAAACACCTTTAACCATTTTTTTGTTGCATTCCTTACAAATTCCTTAAAAATTCCCATGTTCATTGTGTTTCATGGGGTGAAGCAGACTGGTCTCTGTATACCAGTTATTGCTTAGTATTGCACAGATGACATCATCATGTTAAGAACCCTGTCTTTGTCAGACTACTTAGTCCATGAGATTTCATATGCTACCTTTCCATTTTGGATTTTCTAATTTTGTTTTGAGTTTTAGATTTTTGAGTGAAATTTAGGTGAAGTGAACATCTGAGAACTGAAATAGCAGAGATCTCATTTGCATCTTTCTAAAAAAAAGGCATTAGCTTTGGGTTTTTTAATACTAATGTCTACCAAGAGTGGAAAATCCCTGAAACACTACTAAATTAAATAATTTTTACATATGAATTTAAAGCTAGCTAGATATGAATTCTACACATGTCCTCAAATTAAACAACCACAAAACAAAACTAAAAGGCTGGGCTTTCACTCAGAATCCATATTAATATCTGGAAGCATTCAGAGTGAGGACCAGGTTCAGTCTGCTATGAAAGACAAGACTTCAATGAATCTGACTGATCTGCTTTGCAAACACTCATCAGTAAGCTGAGTTGCCACCATAAAGAAATAAAATAAAAATAATCCTATGTCAGAAAATATTTCCAATGCATATTCCTTTTTCCTAGGCAGATGTCAAGTAATGCTTTTTATAAAAAAGAATTTCTTGAAATATGTTTTAGATATTAAACAGAAGCAGAGACTAAACATTAATTTGAAATAG
Organism: Eulacestoma nigropectus; assembly: GCA_013397775.1. Lineage (NCBI taxonomy): Eukaryota > Metazoa > Chordata > Aves > Passeriformes > Eulacestoma > Eulacestoma nigropectus. The sequence continues at coordinate 16,376 of VZTE01003001.1, forward strand.
TATCTGTCTTAATATATTAAAAAGTAACTAGAAGAGATTTTCAAATATGAAATAAGTTATTTATTATTGAAATTCAGAGGTGGCTGAAGAAAAATCTAAAGATGACTGGTAGAGACCTTTTTTCTAAACAGGTCTTCTGGCACAAGTTTTAGCATCCTGAATGATATTAAACTCAATATTTTCAGGCATCAGTTGGATTTAGAACAGAAAGATGTGCTAGCTGTAATTCCTTACTTGTGAATTTTGGCTGAAGATCAAAGAGATGGTGATAAAAATTTTTATCACTAAAAAGAATTATTAGCCAAAATAGCATTTTTTAATAAACTGGTTAAGAAACTTCCAGTTCATACCTGGGCACTGTGTCTGAGCAAACTGGCTGGCATTGACGAAAACTTTCTCAGGGGATTTTTTTCTAATGCTTTACCTAAATGATGATAACCTGCCACTGCTTGCACCTGTGGCCTGGGCCTGTCTATTCTACCAGCACGGGTCTATCCATACTGAGAACAAAACTAAGCAGCTTGTAAAATGTCCAAACAAATAAGAAACCTTATATTTGCGTATCTTCAAACTGCAGATAACTAATTATTTTACTCAGGTATTGAATCAGATATTTTAATTTAATCAGGTATGGAAAAATAAGCATTGAGGCAACCATCTCACAACCTGAAGACTGCAGCTGCTGAACAAGGCTCCTTTCTGAAGGAAAACTCGATAGAAAAGGCTGTCTCAGATAAGGATGTGGGCACAGATAACTGCCAGCACCGTTAACATGTATTATCCCTTTTGTCTTTGTCCGTAAAAATGTCACTAAGATTACGCAGGAAATAGGACCTGGATGAATGGATTTGTTCTGTCCTGCAGACGTTTTTGTGTTAATAGTCCCACGATACTGCCAGCCAGTCTGCCACAACATTTAAGTTATTTCAAGGAAGATGGGCAAACATTTACTGCATATGACATTTTCTTGCCTATATGACAATTTTTATTCTGGGACTAAGCAATTACAACATTCTGTACCAACAAGAAAAAAATAAAATATTTTTAAAGTATTAGCCATAATCCTGACATAAAATGCTGAAGCAATCACATAAATAAATAATTTTGATTTCTCAGAGGCTTAGAATTGAGAAAAAAAGTAAACATCTTGGATATAAAATGACATGGAAGTTGTATAAATTATTATCCTGGCTTTAATAGCTAATAATAGGACTTAAAGTAGGACTTTATAAATTTTTTAATAGGGTTTTCATGCCTACTTTATTTTTTAACAGAAGCTGAATAAGTTCATGTATTTTTGCCGATGTTCTTTTATAATGTTCTTCCATAAAAGGCTTATTTTTATAGATATATATGCTTTAGTTGGCCATGTAATACTCACATGATTCCTAATTTTCAAATAAAGGTTCTAATCTGTTGTTCTGGGGACAATTATTGGGCTGCCAGTGGAATTTTCTGGTGACAACAAGGGAACCGATTAGAAAACTCACTGAAAGAGATGTTTTTTCTAGAAGATTTTTTCATGGTGTCTTATGTTTGCTTCCAGTCTCTGATGGCCTAATAATAAAAGATATTTAGTAAACTAGATTATATGTTTATTGTCAGGTTTTTAATACATTTAAACAGTCAATGACTTGTCTCTTATGAACTTTAATGGGAATATTATTACTGTATTTATGATTTGCATAATAGTAATGCTTTTTTTCTTATAACTGCATACTCTAATAATATATATATATAAACACAAATCTTATTCTATTACTCTTGGTATATAAAACAAACAATAAAGGTAAGGATGTCATATAATCAAGGCCACATAAGACACACAGCAAATACAGGACGAGAATCAAAACAAAACACAAAACAGGGTAAGTCTCATGTCTGTACAAATGTCAGCTATAGACACAGAATGGATTATTTCATCACTGTGGAGTGTCACAGCTACAGCTTGACAAGAATTCTTTCAAAGTTTGGACTGAGAGTTTACGTTCTAAAACAGAAAAAAGAATCCCAAATACTTCTCACATTTCACTTTTAAAAGCAAAGGAAACAAAACACTCAAAGAGAAACACTTGGAACTGATAACAGAGCAAAGTCAGAATCAAAGCAGACAGCAGTCTTGCATCTTTTGCACTTCAGGTATTTCCTGGGGACAAGCATTTGTTGAAATGTAGAAGCAGTGGTTAGATTTCAGAAATGCTCCTTAGATGTATAGGTGAAAGGCCAATCCTTGGTACAAATTTAAATATCATCAAAGAACTTTAGAATCTAGCAGCTCACTCCCGCACGAGGGAAGGAACAGAGGGGAAAATTTATTCTTAGCTCCCTTTTACCATTTATGCTTTCTTTGCTTATGTTGGCTAAGTTTTGTAAAAGTCATTTTTAGGAACCGACTGTCTCTGAAGGAATCGACAGATGAATCAGTTAGGATCAAAAGGGCAAGTGCTTTGGAAATTCTTGGAATAAAGAAATATGTGGATAAAGATTTGATTCTTCCTGTCTTTCCCAAATCTTTCCTAAACTTTGTTTAAAAGGGAAAACGTACTCTCCAAGTGAATATATGGCTAGACTGTAGCCATACAGAAAGCATCTCTGTCTCCTGCTCGTATATCATTTCAAAGTTACCACTGCTGTTCATGATCCCACCAACTACTTTTAGTCTCCCCTGACATATTCCTTGAATACTCATTCTCAAATTAGCAATATATCTCACACAAGCTTGGTGAAAACTCAGGGAATAAAATTCAGTACAAAGCAAAAACCTTTTATGAGTTTGTCCCCAGACCACTGAGGGTATTCTCTGTGAGGCTTGCATCAGATAATCATGACAAAAATGATCGCTTCCAAATGACACAAGGAAGACAAATGCTGCATTTCTTCCTTACCTTTAGAGAGCTTAACAGCCAGAGTTTGCATTGTGATTGCATCCCAAGGTGACCCAAGTGACTGCATTTTCCTCTTGCACCACAGCCAGTACAAATAAAGTTATCCCTGCTGAAGGTGTCATGGAGGTTCTCTTGTTTTGGGAAGCTCATAGCATGGCCACCACAGCTTGTGAGAATTTCCTAGGCCAAAGTAGATTTCTCTCAAGGTTGTGGACATCCCAGGGACACACCGGGGGTAGTCAGTTTGATACACAAGGCTATCAAAGATCACTTCATATATAATACAAACAGAGATTATAAAACTACGTCAAATTCACACATCTGGCAGATGTACATAGAATCAATCTATCACAAGATCTTTAGATCAGAAAATCTCAGAGAACGGATGTAGGAAAGCTCCCTGGAAGTATTTTATCATCTATAATTCTAAATTGGCAATAAGCAGCATGTGTTAGAGGGGATGTTTTAGTTTCCATGTTTAATTGAATAAAAGTGAATATAGTAATTTAGCACCTGTGGAAGAAAATCATACATGATTTGAATTATTTTGTATGGCTGTGCACAGTGCTTACCTGAGTTAACTCCTGAAAGCTGGTGCAAAGGCAGGAACAAAACAGCCACTCAGATAATAGCATGGTAAGGCAAGGATTCGTGATATGGGATTGAAATATGTGTTCCTACAGAAGTTAACAGCAAACTCATACTGGTTTCTAACAGACTGAATATTAATGAAGCTATAGAAAAAAATCCAAAAAGTTCCTGCTACTCTTTCAAATGGAATATTTGTAATTGGGTTTGAGACTTTCAGATACAATACTTTACACTTTAGAGGGAGCCTAGATTCATGGAATTTGCTTCTGAAGCATCTGAAATTAGACTGATTTTTTAAAAAACTTTTTCTTTGCTTTTGGTTTCTATAATTAAAATTCTCTTCATGTCCCTGGCATAAATCCTGACCTTATACATACAGGGGAATCTTTCCCATAGAATCTTGGTCTCCAGTATGAATTTTTAACTGGTAAATAACACTCTAACTTATGCTGGTCACCTATTAATGACTACAGGGAATTTTTACTCATCTAAGACTATTTCTATTCCAAATTTAAATGTGTTGGTTTGACTCATCCTAAAATGGAGATATAAGACATTCAGAATTGGATTTAGCTCCCAAATCTGTTCACAAAACAAGTGTCAAGAGATAAATGTCACACCTAGGATTTTGACTTTTGCCCACCTCCTGTTCTTCAAACATTTGGTCAGAAGAAATAGAATTTAGATTTTCATAATCCTACAGGGACTTCTTAGGCTTATGGAAAGGGCAAAATATTTTAAGCCACCTAGAAATGTGTTGACTCTGAAATCAGATTGTATAAAGAGAAGTGCCTGCTTTTAAAAATTCATGCTCTCAAGAAGCTGTCTAAACACTTTCATTTCAATTTCTTTCTTTATATATGTGGCATTCTTCTAATTCTCTTTATTCATTTGCAGAATCTCTCTATTGAATGATAGCTTTGGACAGTCTTGTCTTGGTATTTGCTCTCCAGCAGCTTGTAAATTTGATATACAACAGAGGAGGACAATCATATTTCACTCTCTGCAGAAGAATAATTTTCAAGACACTTGTCTAGATTTTGTTATATCCTAACAGAACAGTACACGTAATTGAAACTATATTGTTTAGACTTTTTATTTTCTTCTTTTTTTTTTTTATTCTCACAACTGCAAGGTAGTTTGGGATGCAAAATCATATTTTAATATTTTCTTTCTCAAGGATCCTTGAATTCAGCTTCCCTCTGAATGCAGAATGCCTCTTCTGGGGAAGAACAAATTTCTTATACAACAGATTCTGCATTTTTCTTTTTAGGCTACCTCAATGTCATAAAAGCTTACTGACAATGAACTGAAACCACTCCTTCTTTGTCAGAGAGTGCAAATAATTAACCACCATATATCTGCCAGAAAATATATATTATATATATTTCCAATGCTTGTATCAGTGAAAGAAATGCTCTCAAGTAGCCTTTTGCCATCATCGGGTTTTAGCAAAATACTGTCAAAAATGTGGTTAAATTTTTTTTTCCTTTTTTTTTAATATGAGGGCTTTATTTAACCAAATTATAAGATACCTAGTCCTAGATCTTCAGCTGTCTTCCTTAACCCAGTTTATCCTCTGGCATTCTGATCCCAGATATATTTCTACATAAACAATACATACAGCTGCCCTGTGGCCGGAAAGGGAAGAAGGGAAAGCTACTTAAGCTTATAATAACAATTAGAAACTTCCTTTCTCAACCTCAGTGAATCCCACACAGAAACACATGTGTTTATTTTGTCCAGGAAATACTAAAGCAAGAAACTGGTTAGGCAATTGGTTGACCAGTGGGATGCACCCAGGAGGAGATCACTGTGTTCTCACTATGTTCCTTCTCTTGCTTCCTCAAGCCCCTGCTAAGTGTTCATGAATGCAAATTGCATTCTTTGGAAGACAGAATACATGGCTTGCCTCAGTGAGAGTTTGTACTGTATTAATATTTTCAGTTTGGTCATAAATTTACTTCTGAAATATGAGTATTTGTATGAACAGTATCAATAATCTTACTATTTTGCATACTTCTTCCATTCATGTTTGTTTAATACAGCAGTAAATTATGTCAAATAATTTTGTACTTATTTTGTCTGTTTTCTATTCATGGGCAAATGCTTCAGAAATATATGATAATTAAGTCTTAAAAGTATCTAAAAGGTAGTTAAGTATGAGATTCATACTTGGGATTCAAGATACCATAAGTAATACACATTTCCATATGATCTAATGTATGGTCGATGACCCATTAAAAAAGCTCTTCAATCAAGTCTCAGTAGCACGCTCTCTCTCTAAAAAAAAAAGAAATATTTTATCACCTATTTCATGGCAGGTGTTTGTCAAAGCAGCCGTGATGTTTTTTTGTATAATTTTACTTTAAATTTATATCGTACATATAAACAAATGAGTTTATAGAATTTTGTAATAAAGATAATGATTTCTCTCAGCAAAATGTAACCCCTCATATGAGGATATGGGCAGGGATACATAGCCTGACATTGCACTACTGGGAACCACTTCTCAACTCAACCTCAGCTGAACCACTGGGTCTTCTTTCTCTGCAGCATAACTAGTAATTTAAATTTTAAGATGCTATCTATAGAACATTTCATGCCTGCACTGCCTTTGAAGCATATAAGTTCAGAGATGATGAATCCAGTATAAAAACAAGAAAAAAAGAAAGGATTAGATAAACAAATTTAAGGAAAGCAGTGACGCAATCTGGTGCATAAAACAAGCTCAAAGTATCCTCCTTTATTTTCTTCCATTGCTCTTGTGTTTATGGGCAGAATTGTTTCACACATCATTGCGGTTTGTTTTTTCCTTTTCTCAAAAAATGTCTTTAATTTCCTATGACTGTAAGCAAAACACATATCAATTTGCCTCTCAGTTATTCTAAATACACACATTAAATACCTGTTCCTATAATGTTTCACCATTTTGCGTTTGCTTGCCAAGAGGTGTTTTGATTTATAACTGTATTAATACATTTATTTCTTGATTTTTAAAAGTTGTTGCAACATTCTTCTAAATTTCTTATTACATTAAGAAACATTAACAAACATTAGAACATTATTTGTGCCTTGATAAGCTTCACCAAATGCTTACTTTGTGACAAAGGACAAAAATTGCATGCAGGAAACAAGAGGTGGTCTAATGTGACTGTGACGTTTAACATTAAGCACCTGGCATGAACTGATGGGAAAGTAAAAAGGAAAAAAAGTATAAACTGCAGTCTTACGTCTTAGGTGCTTTTAATTGATTTGCACCATTTATGAGTACATCCACTGAGTCACCCTGAAGTCAATGAGCTTGAGGTGTAAGATCTGTTAGGAAATGTTCAAGCTCTCTTGTGTTTGCAGGTATTCCTGGGGCCTCAAAAACAATCACGGTGAAAGTCTCATAATTGAAGCAAAATTGGCAACAAATGTGGGCACATTTTTTTCAGTGTCAAGCTTTCTTTTCATACCACTGTCACACTTACAAGGACAGATAGCTGACAACCAACTTCGGAAACTATCTGCTAATTTAGAGAAAACAAAAGAAAACTACAGCACAGACTATGCAAATGGGTGGTGTAACCTGGCTTCCTTACACCAGAGATGAGGGATATATTCAAGGGGATACTTATGAATATGTTTTTTTTGGATCTATTTGCTTTCCTTTTTCCCTATGTGGTGCTTAACATTTGTATCCTTTTTCTAGAAAGCAATAGTGTGCCCTAACTCTAGCTACTCAAATCTTAGTCCAGTTTACTTTATATTTTGGATTTGTGCCTATGTTTGATAATAATTAAAGATTCCTGCCAAAAAGGTACTGAAAGCAACTTTTGGGCCAGATAAAAGAGGTTTAATTAGAAAATAAGCACCAAGCTCATGTTTCCATATTACAGGTTGTGTGTGAACACACAAACAGTGGGACAAGTTCTGACAGAGAGGTAGTCATGGGGTAGGGATGGAGAATGCAGCTGCATTGTTTTCGGCTTGGTTAATAGTGGAGAAAATTTTAACCACTATTCTTCTTTTCTGTAGCTGGCACAAGATGGTCTCAAACAGCTACAGTGCACCTGAAATTATTTGAGCTTGGTCCCCAAAAAAAGAAAATAGCTGTTGAAAAATAATGGCTCTTCTGCCGGTCTGAGTAAAAGGCAATTGTGGAGTTCAATGCTCTAATATTTCTGGGAGGTGCCACTGCATAAGGACACTTCTTTTCCTGAGTTCTAATGCACTGTGCAATATCAAACTATAAATTCTGCAAAAAGACCCAAACTCTACAGTGATCATCTTTTACCACTGTTTATACGTAACACTGAAAGCAATTGCATTTATAGCAAGAGTGTCCAAGTTCTCTGAAAATACAAACACTAGAATGGTTAAGACAGCTCCAGATTTCAAGATAGAATTTTCAAGGACTTTATAGACAAATATACTTTATCAAAAGGAGATTAAATGTACTGCTCCTTTTCAGGGTCAAAAAATGGCAGGTTCCAGTGTGGTGAAGTTTAGTAAGCTGTTATTCTAACACCATATGCTTTCTAAAACTGTAAACCCCTTTTCTTTGTCATTCCATATGACAGTAGTTTGTTTGACCTGTTCAGTACTAGGTTCTCTGTCTCTCCACACAGGATTTATTTCAGGCTTGGTAGTAATCTGCCTTGGGTCCTACCACTAGATGTAGTTCCATCTCTCAGCCTTGTTACCTCGTTGGCTCTTGCTAAGACAAATGTAGTACTTGCTGCGTTTCTGTTTTGGGATTTTTTTTTATCCCTGGATAACCTTCAGCTAATTTCAGCTTCTGTTTCACTATTACCTACTTGAGTTCACTTTTCCAATCTTCTTCAGTCTCTTGTACAAACAACCAACTCTATTTCTTGTTTATACTCCTTCCTAGATGCACAGGTTTAAAGCTGAGTCTATTTGTCTTGACAAGACAACATTAATTGGAAAGAAGGTGCAAACCTCCACGTCTCCCATATAAAAGCAAAAAACAAAACAGCAAACAATTAGAAAGTCAATATTTTCCTTATCTATTACCACAAACATCTCCAGTTCCAATTACTTGGAAAAGCGTAGTGACTCTGGACATTGCTGAAAGATAAATGTGTGGTAAGTATTGTCTTTTAAAGCCTATTGCTCTGCCTGTTATTTTGGTTTAAGTTTGTAGAAACAAAACATGGAAGAAAACAACTGTGTACAATGTTCAAATATGCAGTATTTGTCCACTGCATAAAACAAAAATGGAAGATTCAGTTGCCAGTGCCTCCAGCCTATCCAGGACCAACGACAACAACATTTTCATGCTCCTTAAAAGAATTACATTTGTGTGGACCATTACCTGGCTTACATTGAGACATCTTTCCAGTTCAAAATCTTTTAAAAATTGGTAGATTTGTGATTGGCTTGTACGTCCTCTTTCACTGAAACTGGAAGTTTCCTGGGTCTCAAAATACGATTCCTTGGTGCCACTCAGGAGCTCCATGTCCACGAGAAGGGTTTCCTGCTGCTCAAAGCACTAGCTGCCCACAGTTCTAGCAGACTGTGAAATCCAATTAATTACACTCTGCAATTCATATTGCAGCAGCACTTAGAGAGGCGGCTGCTCTGATGTAAAGAAGAACAGTTTGTGTTCTAAATAAGACTATTTCTGGATTTCATAATTTCTCAGGGTCTACAAGACAAGTGTGTCTCCCATCTCTGATTTGCTCCACAAATGGCAATGCTTTACATTTACATCTCTCTCTCCAAAATAAAGATGTAAATGTAAACTGGTTTTTTGGGTTATTACCTCAAAAAGCTTAGAATTATAGTTAAGCTTTATCAGCCTTAAAGCTACGTATGACAGTAACTAAATATTAAATGTGGGCAGCTCAGGGAACCTCTCACTGTAATGAGACCCCCGGCTTTCCCTGCTTCAACTGTGTCAGTGTTTCAGAGAGGAATGGAAAATTCCTTTATTTTGCTGACACTCAGACCTTATCTGTTATTGATTTTTCTCCATTGCTGATAACACAAATGCTACTCTTGCTTCATCTGCTTCTTTGTTTTCAAGGGACCCTGAAAATCACATGGGTGATGTGTTCCAACAGAGATTAGATCACTTGCTTGCTCATTTGTTCTCACTTTTGGCTTCTAAGTTATTTTTGCAATTTACACATTCAGCAGCTAATGTGCTTACCTCAGACAGACACACTGCAATTTTTCCCTTGCTCCAATGTCACAGCCCTGTAAGCTAGTGGTAATTTCATCCCCTTTTCCATTGTTTCTTACATTACTATGACAAAGAAACTCTAACAAAAAAATA